>ML380623.1:62052-132334 GCA_005239525.1 Nicotiana knightiana | reverse complement strand
TTAGGGTTCACCCTAAACCTATAAATAGACTCCTAAAACACAAATACAAAGGGAGATTCACAGAGATTCGAGATTAGAGTGGATCAAAGGCAAAACATGGATTTGTACATATTTTCTTCCTTACTTTGTAGTTTAATTATGCAAGTTATTTTAGATTTGATTCTTTTGAACATGTTTAGCTAATTTTTGGTGGAACCCGTTGGGGAATAAACTTATTGTGATATTAATATAGCTTTGATTGGTTGATTAAACTCTATTTGTTCAACTACGTTCTTGTTGTAGTTGATTGAAGGGCCCTCAATTAGCTGTGCCTATTTATTATGTATCTACTTGAGAGAGAGTGCATATTTAGGTAATTGTTTGAACAACACCACTCCCAGAGTATAGACGAAAGTCATAACCGAGGGTTTAGAGGTTGGATTAGAGATAACGATACTTCGGGTGCAATCTAAGTGAACTGTAATGCAATCTAGCTAGCGTAACTTGAGAGAGTGCGTCTAGTAAATTATCATAATTACTTGAGAGAGATTTATGGTAGATAGAGTGTTCATGATTGATAGAGATAACTAATCAAGCTATACGAAGTATCCGAGAAGTAAGTTCACCAGCGGGGGAAACCATAACCTTAGATTTTTATTACAATTGTTTATACTTTAGCATAGTTAATCTTTAGTGTTAATCTTTAGTATTAGTAATTTAACAAACATCAGGTGACAACTGAGTAGTATTTTAACAGCTAGCTTGATATGTCAATTCCCTGTGGGATCGACTCTGGGCATAATACCCCAGGATTATATTTGCAACGCCCGCTTAGTCTTCTACAAGACATAGTTGAGCGTGATCACTTATTAACATTGAATTGGCATGAGAATATTAGGAAGTTATGTTCCATATCATATTGCTTAAGTTCTTGCGTTAAAGTATAATCTCTGTTAACTCCCTAAAATGTTGATACTTTTATGTATGTATGCGGCACCCGAACATGTATGATTCATGAGCGGAATAGCCCTACTATTATGTCAACCGCGTCGCATGTTTGATTCACGAGCAGGGTAATAGATGCATCTATGGTTCGACCCATTCGACCCTCGGCCGTGCAAATTTATTTTTGCGACGCTTCGGCCGTACGCTTTCGGCCTATTTTGTGCTATATAATTTATTGGAAGTTTTTTGAAATTGTATAAACTATTTCATGTGAAAAAAGGAATGTAGTACATTATATGCTAGTGATATTTGACATGCAAAGGTGATTACAACTATACTTGATAGTTTATGCCTTTGTGATTACTACGACTGTTATGCCTGCCTAGTTCTTATTAAATTATGTTATTAAAATAAAGTTGACCCTAGTAAGTATCACGTCTACTTCTCGTCACTACTTCTTCGAGATTAGGCGGGATACTCACTGGGTACATATATGTTTATGTACTCATGCTACGCCTCTGTACTTAATTGTACAGGCTCTGAGGCAGGTGCATCTGGGTATTCATCCGGCGCTCGTCCCTGACGTATAGTGGGCATGGACTTCTCAGTGAGCTGCTTTCCTTGACGCTTATCTCTGGAAGCACCTTGGAGTTCCTCTTTTCTTTTATTATGTCTGTGTTATTTCTTCAGACAGTAGGGAAAACTTGAACTTTCTTTTGGATATTAGTTTCTATTAGATGCCCGTAGACCTGTGACGCCAGTTCTTGGCATGCCCGCGTAGTGGATATTCTATTCTTTTGGGTTGTAATGATGGTGGTGATTACTATATTTACTTCTCACTTTTGGTTGTCTAAGTCACTAATTTACTATGAATTCATGCATTTTAAAGAAAAAACTCTTAAGTATGGTGAATGGTTTTATAAATTAAAAAAGGGATCACTAGTAAATTAAGGTTGGCTTGCCTGACATCGAAGTTGCGCGCCATCGCGACCTAAATTTGGATTTGGGTCGTGACAGCATAGTATCAAAGCTCTAAGTTCACGTAGGTCTCACAAGTCACGGGCAAACCAAATAGAGTCTTGCGGATCGATACGGAGACGTATGTATTTATCTTCGGGAGGCTATAGGGTGTTAGGAAACCTCTCTTTAACATGTTCTATTGTGCAGTCGATGGTTTACTAAATCTCATTCTTCTATTCTCTCACAGATGGTGAGTACACGCGCGGCTGACGTTCCAGACCCAGGAGATGCCACTACCCCCGCCATCCGAGGATGTGGCATAGGCCGAGGGAGGGCACCGACGCGAGGTAGGGGACGAGGGCGTCCCAGAGTGGTTCCAGTAGCACACCCAGCAGATCCGGCAGAGGATCCTATCATAGAGGAGCAAGGCAAGGTTCCCCCAGCAGATCATGTCCTAGTAGACTTTATGACAGTGCCAGGCTTCCAGGAGGTCATGGGCCGTATGATGCGGTTCATGGACACTACGACTCAGGCTGGTTTATTTCCAGCGGATCCTGCCACATCTCAGGCGGGAGGGGGAGCCCAGACCCTACTGCCCAGGCCGCAGGACATGAAGCGGCAGTGTATCAGACTCCGGGTACACTGCCCGTGGGTGGAGCCCAACCGGTAGCAGCAGCACCTGAGCTCAGACCAGCTGCGGACGGCGATCCGCAGAAGTTACTGGATAGATGGACCCGATTTCACCCTCCTGTCTTCGGAGGTGAGAAAGGCGAGGATGCCCAGGAATTCATTGATAAGTGCATGGACAAACTGCATAACATGAGGATACTGGAGTCCCATGGAGTTGACTTCACTACTTTTCAGCTTGAGGGCAGAGCCCGCAGATGGTGGCAGTCCTACATCCTTGGTAGACCAGCAGGTTCCCCTTCCATCACTTGGGAGCAGTTCAGTTAGTTGTTCCTAGACAGGTATATCCCACCCTCCGAGAGGGAAGAGCTGCGATATCAGTTTGAGCAGCTGGAGTAGGGACAAATGTTAGTGACAGACTACGAGGCCAGGTTTTCTGAGTTGTCTCGTCATGCCCTTATGATACTTCCTACTGATTCTGAGAGAGTGCGGAGATTTGTAGCTGGGCTGTACTCAGGTATTAGGGCCAACATAGCTTGAGAGTTAGAGATGGGGACTCCCTATCAGCTTGTGGTCGAGATAGCTCGCCGGATTGAGGGTTATCGTTCGAGGGGCAGAGAGCAGAGTCAACAGGATAAGAGAGCTAGATTTTCAGGAGATTTCAGAGGTGCCCCAGCTAGGGGTAGAGGTCAGTTCGGTAGAGGCTAGCCTAGCAAGCCTCCATATTCTGCTCCTCCACCACCTCCCCGTGGTGCTCCAGTGAGGCCCTATTTTAGCGCCATTCCAGAGAGTTCCTACCGTCCACCATCCATTCAGGGTTCCTCAGGCGGGTATTCCGGTCATCAGGGGTCTTCTAGTCCTTACTTCAGTGCCATGCGAGAGGGTTATCACCCTCCCCCTAGCTATCCAGGGTTCTTCTTCAGGGCAGCAGGCCATGACACTAGCTAGATGTCATGAGTGTGGGGATCAAGTCCATATGAGGGGGACTTGTCCCAGGCTTCGGGGCAAGGCCGTTCAGCAAAGCTATCAGCCTACATTTTCAGCACCGGCGGTTCGTCCACTCAGATGTGGAGGGCAGACTGGTAGAGGTCGTCCTAGAGGTGGAGGCCAGAAAGGGGGAGCTCTGCCAGCCCCTATTCATTCCAGCGGAGGTCAGTCATCCAGTGCTCCAGCTAGATTCTATGCTATTCCGGACCGATCAGATGCAGTGGCCTCAGATGCCATGATTACAGGTACTATTTCAATAGGTGGTAGAGATGCATCAGTGTTATTTGATCCAGGATCCACCTATTCATATGTGTCAACCTTATTTACTTGTTTCCTGGATGTTCCTCGCGAGTCCTTGGGTACTCCTATTTATGTCCACTTCCGTGGGCGATTCTGTGGTTGTAAACCGGAATTATCGGTCCTGTGTGATTTCATTATGTGTGTTCGAGACCAGAGCAGACCTTCTATTGCTCGACATGGTTGATTTTGAGGTTATTCTAGGCATGGATTGGTTATCTCCTTATCATGTCGTGCTAGATTGCCATGCCAAAACAGTTACCTTAGCCATGCCCGAGTCGCCTAGGTTGGAGTGGAGAGGTTCCTCAGTTAGTGCAGCCAGCCGGGTTGTTTCATTCCTGAAGGCTCGACATATGGTCGAGAAGGGTTGTCTGGCCTATCTTTCTTATGTTTGGGACACCACCGCCGAGTCTCCGACGATTGATTTAGTGCCAATGGTTCGAGAGTTTGCTGATGTATTTCCTTCAGACCTTCCAGGCATGCCTTCGGATCGTGACATTGATTTCTGCATTGATTTAGCTCCAGGCACCCAACCTATATCTATTCCTCCGTACCGTATGTATCCAAAAGAGTTGAAGGAGTTGAAGGAGCAGCTTGAGGAGTTATTAGCTAAGGGGTTTATCAGGCCGAGTGTATCGCCGTGGGGTGCCCCAGTTTTATTTGTGAAGAAGAAGGATGGGACTATGCGGATGTGTATTGACTACCGCTAGTTGAACAAGGTCACCATTAAGAACAAGTATCCTTTGCCGCGCATCGATGATTTGTTTGAACAGTTGCAGGGTGCCCAGGTGTTTTCTAAGATTGATTTGAGATCGGGATATCATCAATTGAAGATTCGGGCCTCAGATGTTCCGAAGACTGCTTTTCGTATGAGATATGGCCATTATGATTTCCTGGTGATGTCCTTTGGCTTGACTAATGCCCCAACAACATTTATGGACTTGATGAAAAGGGTGTTCAGGCCGTACATTTATTCTTTTGTTATCGTCTTCATTGATGACATTCTGATTTACTCACGTAGCCTGGGAAAGCACGAGCAGCACTTGAGATTTGTGCTCCAGACCTTGCGAGAAAAAAAAATATATGCTAAGTTCTCCAAGTGTGAGTTCTGGTTGGATTTCGTGGCATTCTTGGGACATGTGGTATCCGGAGAGGGTATCAAGGTTGATCCTAAGAAGATTGAGGTAGTTCAGAGTTGGCCACATCCTACTTCAGCTATAGAGATCAGGAGTTTCTTGGGTCTAGCAGGCTACTACCGGCAATTTGTGGAGGGCTTTTCATCCATTGCAGCCCCACTGACTAGATTGGCTCAGAAGAATACCCCATTCCGATGGTCCTAGGAGTGTGAGGCGAGCTTTCAGAAGCTCAAGACAACATTAACCTCAGCACCAGTTCTGGTATTGCCTTCCGGTTCTGGGATGTATACAGTATATTGCGACGCTTCACGCGTTGGCTTGGGGTGTGTGTTGATGCAGGAAGGGAGAGTTATTGCTTATGCTTCACGCCAGCTGAAGGTTCATGAGAAGAATTATCTTGCGCACGATTTGGAGTTGGCGGCGATTGTTCATGCTCTTAAGATTTGGAGGCACTATTTGTATGGGGTGTCCTGTGAGGTTTCTACGGATCACCGCAGCTTACAGCACTTGTTCAAACAGAGGGATCTTAATTTGAGGCAGCGCAGGTGTCTTGAGTTAATGAAGGATTATGACATCACCATTCTTTATCATCCGGGCAAGACAAATGTGGTAGCAAATGCTTTGAGCAGGAAGGCTGAGAGTATGGGTAGCTTGGCTTACATTTCAGCAGAGGAGAGACCTCTAGCCTTGGACATTAAGTCCTTGGCTAATCGCCTGGTGATATCAGACCTTTCGGAGCTTCGTCGAGTTCTAGCACATGTGGTTGCTCAGTCTTCGTTATTTGGTGAAATTAGGTCTCGACAGTTTGATGATCCGTGCTTGATAGAGCTTCGGGAGATAGTGGTTCAGGTTGGTGCAAAGGAGGTTACTATTGGGAATGATGGTGTTCTGAGACTTTAGGGCCGTCTCTATGTTCCTAACGTTGATGGCTTGAGAGAGATAATTCTAGAGAAGGCGCACAGATCACGATACTCCGTTCATCCTGGTGCTACGAAGATGTATCGTGATTTGAAGCAACATTACTGGTGGAGGCGGATGAAGAAGGACATTGTGGCGTATGTGGCTAGGTGTCTTAATTTCCAGCAGGTTAAGTGTGAGCACCAGAGGCCAGGAGGCCTACTTCAGCAGATGCCCATTCCCGAGTGAAAGTGGGAGCGCATCACTATGGACTTCGTGGTTGGGTTACCTCGGACTTTAAGTATGGTTGACGCGATTTGGGTCATTGTGGATAGATTGACCAAGTCGGCACATTTCATTCCAGTGCCTACTACATATACTTCTGAGAGGTTGGCCTAGATCTACATTCAGGAGATAGTCCGGTTGCACGGTGTGCCGATGTCCATTATATCAGATCGAGGTCCTCAGTTCACCTCACACTTCTAGAGAGAATTGCATAGTGAGATGGGTACCCAGATAGATCTCAGCACAGCATTTCACCCTCAGACTGATGGTCAATTGGAGCGTACGGTTCAGATATTGGAGGACATGCTCAGGGCATGTGTGACTGACTTCGGAGGTCAGTGGGACCAGTTTTTGCCTTTGCCCGAGTTTTCTTACAATAATAGTTACCATTCCAACATCGAGATGGTTCCATTTGAGGCTTTGTATGGTCGGCGATGTCGTTCTCCTATCGGGTGGTTTGAGCCTAGCGAGGCTAAGTTATATGGCACCGACCTGGTGAGAGATGCTTTGAAGAAAGTGAAGTTGATTCAGGAGAAGCTCCGCACAGCACAGTCCAGACAGAAGAGTTACACGTATCACAAGGCGCGTGATGTATCATTTATGGAGGGAGATAAGGTTCTGTTGAAAGTCTCGCTGATGAAGGGTATTATGAGGTTCCAGAAGAAAGGCAAGCTGAACCCGAGGTTTATAGGTCCTTTCGAAGTATTGAGGCGAGTTGAAGGGGTTGCTTATGAGCTTGCTTTACCTCCCAGTATATTAGGAGTTCATCCGGTCTTTCATGTATCCATGCTCCGGAGGTACCACGCCGACTTCTCTCAAGTGGTTTATTTCAGCACTATTCAGAGTGATGAGAAGTTGGGCTACGAGGAGGAGCCAGTTGCTATTATTGACAGGCAGAATTGCTAGTTGAGATCCAAGAGAGTTTCTGCCGTAAAGGTCCAGTGGAGGGGCCAACCAGTTGAGGAGGTGGCCTGGGAGTCCGAGGAGGACATACGGAGCAGATATCCACATTTATTCAGCACTTCAGGTATGATTCTAGACCCGTTCGAGGACAAATATTTGTTTAACAGGTGGAGAATGTAACGACCCGACCGATCGTTTTGCGTTATCGGACCTCGTTCCCCTAAATGAAACTTCCCATAGCAGCTTATTGTGATTTATGACTTGCGGGGATGGGTGGTTCGAGATTCGGAAGCGTTTAGAGTGGGATAGGAACACTTGATTCCGTAAGGTTGGCCTTTAAGGCCAAGTTTGACTTCGGTCAACATCTTGAGTAAACAACCTCAGAATTGAGTTTCGACGGTTTCGAAAGCTTCGTATGATGGTTTCGGACTTGGGCATATGTTCGGAATGGGTTTTGGATGACCCGGGGGAATTTTGGCGCCCAATATCGAATTTGAGTTCCCTTAAGTTTGAAATTTGGTTTGGAACATGTTTTTGTGTTATCGAGGTCCGAACAGAATTTCGAGACCGGGAATAGTTCAGTTCTGTCATTTATGAGTTGCCTGCAAAATTTGGTGTCATTCCGAGTAGTATAGGTCGGTTCGGCACATTGTTAGTGAATTCAAGAAACTTAAAGTTCCTAAGTTTGGTTCTAGGGGTTTTGAGGTGTGATTTTGAGCTTTAGCGTTGTTGCGGGTGTTCCGAAGGCTCGAGCGAGACCGTATTATGATTTGGGACTTGTTAGTATATTTGGACGGGGGCTCGGGTGGGCCCAGGTGCCTCTCGGGCACCAAACGAGGCCAAAAACTAGCTGCAGCAGTTGCTGGTGCACCTGATCTGGTGTGACCGCAGGTGCGGTTGCCCAGTCGCAGGTGCGAGACCGCTCCTGCGGTCCCAGCCTCACAGGTGCGACCCCCAGGTGGGCTGCCCAGTTCTCGCAGGTGCGGACTCCTGCCCGCAGGTTAGAGCCCAGGCCCTTGTCCCATTTCCCGCAGGTGCGAGTTATTGCTCGCAGGTGCGGAACTACTGGAGGCAGTGTGTTCTTTTAAACATGGGAAATGTTCATTTTCTCCATTTTTCTTCGACCATTGTCGACTTAGGGAGCTTGGAAAAGGGACAATCCTCCTATCTAATGAAAGGTAAGTGATTTCTCTACTCTAGTATTTTTTTAATATATGAAATCCTAGGTAGATTAACCTCCTAATTAGTGGAAAATCATAGGTTTGAGTAAAAACCTAGGTTTTATGAAAATTGGGAAAATTACCAAGAAATTTTCCATGGAATCATACAAAAACTATATATTAATGATCCTTAGGTTATGGGTAAGTGTTTCCTTCAAAAATTTCCAGAATCCGAGCACGTGGGCCCGGGGGTGTATTTTGAGATATTGCAAAGTAGGCTAAATTGGTTAACTAAATAGGAAAATTCCATACTTTTGAGCATAAATTGATTTATTTATGTAACGTTTGGCTAGTTTCGAGTCCTTGGGTGACGAGTTTGGAATTTCGGGCACGTTCTTGACCCGGAGAGTAGGTTCGACATAAGGTGAGTCTCCTTTCTAACCTTGTAAGAGAGAATTGTCCCCATAGGTGATTATAAATAATTGCATGTCCTTATTTGCAGGGGCTACGCACGCACGAAGTGACGAGAGCCCGTGCATAGCTACTACTATGTTATGTTGGGTAGTTCTAGGACTCACAAGCATGCTTATATGTGCCTTACACGTATTCCTAAATGCATTTTGAGTTGCTTATTATCCTTGAATTGGCATGAGAATATTAGGAAGTTATGTTCCATCATATTGCTTAAGTTCTTGCGTTAAAGTATAATCTCTGTTAACTCCCTAAAATGTTGATAATTATATGTATGTATGCGGCACCCACGTCACATGTATGATTTGTGAGCGGAATAGCCTTACTATTATGTCAAACGCGTCGCATGTTCGATTCGCGAGGGGGGTAATAAATGCATCTACGGTTCGAGCCGTTCGACCCTCGACAGTGCACATTTATTTTCGCGACGCTTCGGCCGTACACTTTCAGCCTATTTTGTGCTATATAATTTACTGGAAGTTTGTTGAAATTGTATAAACTGTTTCATGTGAAAAAAGGAATTTAGTACATTATATGCTAGTGAGATTTTACATGCAAAGGTAATTACAACTATACTTGATATTTTATGTCTTTGTGATTACTACGACTGTTATGCCTACCTACTTCTTATTAAATTATGTTATTAAAATAAAGTTGACCCTAGTAAGTATCACGTCTACTTCTCGTCACTATTTCTTCGAGATTAGGCGGGATACTCACTGGGTACATATCTGTTTATGTACTCATGCTATGCTTCTGTACTTAATTGTACATGCTCTGAGGCAGGTGCATCTGGGTATTCATCCGCCGCTCGTCCCTGACATATAGTGGGCGTGGACTTCTCGGTGAGCTGCTTCCCTTGACGCTTATCTCTGGCAGCACCTTGGAGTTCCTCTTTTCTTTTATTATGTGTGTGTTATTTCTTCAGACAGTAGGGCAAACTTGTACTTTTTTTGGATATTAGTTTCTATTAGATGCCCGTAGACCTGTGACGCCAGTTCCTGGCATGCCCACGTAGTGGATATTCTATTCTTTTGGGTTGTAATGATGATGGTGATTACGATATTTATTTCTCACTTTTGGTTGTCTAAGTCACTAATTTACTTCGAATTTATGCATTTGAAAGCAAAACCTCTTAAGTATGGTGAATGATTTTATAAATTAAAAAAGGGATCACTAGTAAATTAAGGTTGGTTTGCCTGACATCGAAGTTGGGCGCCGTCGCGACCTAAATTGGGATTTGGGCCGTGACAATATACACACACACACACACACACACATTTAAATACGTATAAATACATCTAAAAACAAATAGCTAGAGCCACTGTAACATATAAATAAGACTTCATATTGTATGTATCTAACAGATTGTATTCATGTGTATTCAATAGGTTGTATTCAGATGTATTCGAATACACATTCTATTGATCTGTATTTAACATATTGCATTCTACAGGTTTTATTCATATGTATTTTACAGGTTGTCTACATGTATTTTTATATTTATTTACATATATTAGGAGTGTATCAGACCTTTATACAATACCCTCATATCGTATGTATATAACAGATGTATTCTGTGGTATTTGAATACATGTATTTAATATGCAGAAATCATATACAATCCCTGATCCAAAGCGTCATTTTGTTTTTAGTTATATTTATATTTAATAAAAAAACAGAATCAATGGATGGTGAATGAAATAGGACATGTTTTTACAATACACTCATATCATATGTATCTAACAGATTGTATTCATGTGTATTCAACAGGTTGTATTCAGATGTATTCAAATACACATTCTATTTATCTGTATTCAACATATTGCATTCCACATGTTGTATTAAGATGTATTTTACAGGTTGTCTTCATATTTTTTTATATTTATTTACATGTAAATATACCCAGGCAAAAATACACCTAAATACAGCTTAAACATGTTGTCATGGAAACAAAATATGTATTCACACTCACCTTACATAATAATACATTTGAATATAACTTGACGTTTAACAAGTTGTAGTTAATAACAATCAAACCTGATAACATTAGACGTATCAACCTGGAATTGAAATCATTTAGATATTACGTAATGCTTCATCACCTGTTTCAATGTAGCCTTATCTTTATATACTTGTCCATCCATAACCTCTCTTTGATTAGTTTTTTAAATAATCAAATCCGTGTCCAATTCTAACACCTCAATTGGTTCTCCTGAGTTGAAAGACTCTATAGCAAGTGTATAATCTGTATCAAAATTACACCTTTGATTTGCTTCGTCAATATGCACAATGTCGCCTAGAACTAAACTACCTCCAGCTACAACTTCTTTGTCAATTGTAGTTATGCACAAAGGATACATCCCGAATTCTCTGTTCACTTTTTTCAACTCTACATACACCCTGTAACCCATGTCGTTATGTATTTCAATTGGCGTGCAATTTCCATCTACTTTGTATTCGATTTTGAATGCCTTTGAGCGCAAATCTATGTCGAGTTGTTTAGAAATAGAAGAAACCAAATCATTGTACGATGCATACTCCTTTATCAGTACCCCCTCAATCGAATAATCGACATAGTTCCTCTCACTGTCCCACTTGCCAGAATGATGCAGCAGAACTGTTAAACTTGCCATATGTAATTGGTTGACCTATTTATGTATATAAATGTATCAATTCTCTGTTTTATTTGTTGAACATAGAAGCACACACGAAAAGAAAAAAAACAGAGAAGGGAAGAAACAATCTATCTTAGAATGCTCTGTTTTGTTGTATATAACGTTTTAGGGAAAAAAAAATCTGATTATTCCCTATAAAAAATGATTACGGTTGATGTAATGAGTTAGTTGAGTTATATTATGTAAATTGATACACTTTCCTTTAAAAAAAATCTGAAACGACCTGGAATTTCGCTTTTTCCGTTACGACATACAGGTGAATACAGTCAAATACACCCAAATACATTTGACTATCCAGCTGTAGCCCCATGTTTAGCGCCGAGTACTGCTACTGTATACGTGGATACAATAGCTTAAATATATCGAATACACATTAAAAAACTGAAAACATAGCTATAGGAAGTAATATATTAAATGGTAGCTACAATTAACTAATAACCATTAAACAATAGTGGTTTATGAAAAAATCTCTTCAAATTAACCGCCTGTTGTCACGACCCAAAATCCATTAACGTCATGATGGCGTCGGACCCCATTGTCAGGCAAGCCAACACTTAATAAATAAATTAAATCTTTATTTTAAAATTCTCGAAGTCATTCCTTTTTCACTTTCTTAAATAATAATTAGCGAACTTCCACTGAGTAATCAATAATATCTTAACAAATTCGAATAGTGTAAATCCCATGATTTCCCAAAACCCGGTGTCACAAGTGCATGAGCAAATTTTCTAGGAATTATACTTGTACTACAATACTTGTCCGGAATACAAACTGGACAAGAAATTTAAAATAAATACAATACATCTGAGGAAGACTCTTCCGGCTGCGGGTCGTCTCTCGATGGTGCAGCTCGTCTAAATCTCCAAGTCAGCCACATCATTGCGTCAAACAGGGCCACTAGCTATGAGTGTACCTGTCCAATAAAAATGCACAGCAAGTGTAGCATGAGTACGAAAACAACGTGTACTCAATAAGTATCTCGCCTAACCTCGAAGAGGTAGTGGCAAGAGGTCAAATTTTACACTTGTTAGAGGTCAATTTAATATAATCAAGGGTGACTCTAAGCATGGATATCATAGGCAAGTTAACAAGTAGCGACAATAAATAGCAACTTCTTTCACGTTTAAACATTTTAAAATCCTCATCATTTCAGTTGACAATATATAATTTCCAGGCCAGTAATCAGGTAAAAATCACAGCAGATATGCAGTAATATCATGCGCAAGCAATGCCGAGGGTCGAACGGCCCGAACCAACAGAAATGTAAATTGTGCACTACCGAAGGGTCGAACGGCTCGAACCATAGATGCATCTATTAACCCGCTGTGGCGTACGGCCCGCTCCCATGAGAGTAATGGAAGAAATCACCCCGCTCGCAGAATATAAATTGCGAAGCGGTAACACACAGTCATGCACGTTCCAACTATCCACCCCGACTACATCGGGAAAATCAGTACTCAAGTAAATGACAATTTCTCTTTTAATGGTCATGAAAATAGTATTTAAATCTTTTCCAGAAATTTATTTGCCAAGTTTGATAAGGTTAAAACATTTTAATTTCATCAGTAAGATTACAAGTACGGCAAATAGAACATGTGTTTGGGTCCTAGATTACCCGGACATAAACATAATAGTAGCTACGCACAGACTCTTGTCAGTTCGTGCGTACGTATCCCCCACAAATAGTAGAACATATTAAATTAGTTCACCTATGTGGATAATCCCCCCTCACAAGGTTAGAAAGGAGACTTACCTCGCTTCGAAATTCCATAACCGGCTTCCAAGCCCTTCTGACGACTCCAATTGATGCACAACGCCCCAAAACTATTCAAATAACGGGCAAACCAATAAAAATTCACTCAAATACTTGTAACAATTTAAATATATAAGTTCCCAACTCCGCTCGAAAAGTTGACCAAAATGCACTCGGGCCCACGTGCCCTAGTTCCAAAATTTCTTGAAGATAAATTCTACCCATAGCTTTACTAACTCAATTATACAATATACTCTAATTTTCATGCTCAAATTCATGGTAAAAGTCCAAAAGTCCAAAATTCCAAATTCTAGGTCTTCCCCAAAAATCCCAAATTTATACTAATTTTCCATGTCTAAATCCATATAAGATCACATATTTAACTCAAAAATAGGAAGAAATCACTTACCAGTGTTGCTTGGTGAAAATCCCTCCTTGAGCTCTCCAAAATCGTCAAAACCAAATGAAAGAAATGGGCCAAAACTCATGTTTAAAACAATCTTCCCAGGCTTCATCGAGTTGTACCTTGCGCTGTGCAGGTTGTACATCCTATTATAATTTTTCCTTGTTGTACACCTTCTGTTAAAACGCCCATAACTTCTTGTAGAAATATCCAAATGATAAACGGCTTGAATATTTAGAAACTAGACTCGAAGATCTTTAATTTCATAGGTTGTAAACCATATAAATATTTATATATTCCGAGATATGAGCTTTTAAAGTCGGCTCCATGCATCAGAAAATTCTATCAAAATTTGTCCACCAGTCATCTTCAATCGATTATAACTTTCTGATTAAATTTTCAAATCATGAATGGCTTAACTTTATGGAAACTAGAATGAAAGGGTTACAACTTTTATGTTTTGAAAATTTTCATAATCCTTATATATTTCGAGATATAAGCTTCCAAATTCAGCTCCGCGACTGCACTAGTTGCTGTCAAAACAGCTTTCTGCAGAAAATTTCAGCAACTTTTTGGTCCGAAATTCATTCCGTTAACTTTCCAAAATCCACCCGAGGCCCTTGAAACGTTAATCAATTATACCAACATGTCCCAAAACATGATACGAACTCGCTCGAGGCCTCAAATCACATCAAACAACGTCGAAATCATGAATCGCACTCAAATTCAAGCTTTATGAACTTTGAAATTTCAAACTTCTACATCCGATGCTGAAACCTATCAAGTCATATTCAACCTTACGGACCTGCTCCAACTTTCGGAATTGGAATCCGAACCCGATATCAAAAAGTCAAACTCTCGGTCAAACTTCTCAAAAACTTTCAAATTTCTATCTTTAGCCAAATGACTTCAAAATGACCTACGGACCTCCAAATTAACTTTCTGATCGCGCTCCCAACTACATAATCACCATATGGAGCTATTCCCAGATTCGGAATCCCAAATGGACATCAATAACACCGAAATGCACTTCAACCCAGACTTATGAAATTCCTTCTAAAATGCTAACTTCCACAATATACGCCAAAACGCTCCTGGATTATCCAAAACCCGATCCGGACATACGCCCCAGTCCAAAATCATCATACGAAATTGCTGGAACCTTCAGATCCTGATTCCGAGGTCGTTTACTCCAAATTCCAGTCTTAGTCAATTCTTCCAACTTAAGGCTTCTGAAATGAGAATTTTCTTTCCAATTTGACTCCGAACTTCCCGAAATTCAATTCCGACCACACCTACAAGTCATAATACCTGAAACAAAGTTGCTCATGACTTCAAACCGGTGAACGACACGCTAGAGCTCAAGATGACCGGTCAGGTCGTTACATTCTCTCCCACTTAAACATACGTTCGTCCTCGAACGTGCCAAGAACTGCTCTAGAGTTATCTGAAATCGCTGTTTAACACCTCGTGCACCTGCCCGTGCTACCACAACCCAGTTGAGTACATTAGCTCGGTCAAATCCGAAGATACCCTCTTTCATTTAGGCAATGGGCCTTAGAACCATGTCTCCATCATCCGAAATCCTCTGCCAGGCCTGTTTCCAATATATGAACACCGTATCAACTACCACACGATGCACCAGAACATGACTGCATACCTTTGCTGAATTAGCACCATGCACCGCGTAACTCATCATCTAACCACGATGACATTCCCTGATCCTTAATAGCCAAAATTTCACGAATCTGATGCTCCCGATGCACCTCATGACATACATATAGGTCCTTCTATAACGCTTACGATACCACCACAACAGAGGAGAGGTGTAGAAATTTACAACCAACTGCAGAGTTAACCAATCATCGAATCTCTCCTCTCGACTAGAATCATCACCTCATTATGAATCGAATAATAGTATTTGTCCTTTAATACACTTCACAAAATCTCATCGCACTGATCCCCAGTCCAATAATATCGTCTCACCCAGTATGAACTGCTCAGACAACAAATTACCCCAAACATGACCAACAGTCTCACATGATACCACAACGCGCCAATAGGCCATAACTCGAACATGATACATAAAGAAATGACTCAGGAAAAAGACTACTCAACATCACACTGTTGCGGCGCGCAATCCGATCCAAATGACATGCCGGTGGTGGCGTGCCACCCGATCCACAGATAAAACCCGCATAAGGAGATACTTATCAAGCTAAATCGATCATTACCACAAAATATCGAATATCGGTCACAAGCACGCTAAGTGCATTATACCATCCTGGGGAGACTGATAAATCCATACGCTACAAAACTCAAGCACAACTGAGGTGCGATATATATATACTCTGAATCTCAAGGGCTATCCTGCTCACATAACACCATCACTACGTGGAAACTCAACACATAAGAAATTATCAAGCCGTTTCACAACTCACACGGCACAACATAATATTACATGAAATGAACGAAAATGGAACAACATCTGATGTTCTAATACCTCTCCATGAGAAGCGCTATACCGAAATGAACACACCTGACAAATGGAGCCCATAATCATATTTAAATATGTCCATAAACCTCGAGTAGACCCTGCTCGCACCGAACTAGGCTAATAGCCGTACCTGGATCCATAATACACCACTTTTCTCATAACACACAAGAACAACCGTCATAGACAGGACAAACTACCACAGTCCACAACCAAATGAACTGAGCACCCTCCAGGCATAAACTCTCAAATAAGCCATCTTACCACATCCTTCATACTTGGTTCAAACCTTCAATCAATTAAGTGACTACAGGTCACGCTCATACAATCTTCTCGTGGAATACGCTTCCGCGACCTTATGCACTAGGTAACAAGTCTGCACCTCCATACCACCGGCCACACAAATGCTGTAAAGCAATTCAAGAATTCATAACCAGTATGCAAAGCCTCTTTCACAAAACACCGCTCTCAGGAGACGTCGAATACATTACCAGCTTACTCTAAACATTCAAATCCTTCCTGCTCATCCGAGCTCATGACATTCTTGTCAACACCAAACCGCAACCTTGATCCTCGCTTCCAAATTTCATATCGTTCACTGCACCTAACATGCCAATAGGCATTCGCACATGAATCTCGTCATAACTCTTGAACCGCTAATAAGGTAAACACTTCATCATATAAAGACCTTTTACTTAACTCAATTCAAGAGAAACATCACAACACACGAGTGAATTCTCATAATCACAAAACATGCAAATCCTCAAACCCCGCCTCTGCAGGACATAACTGATTCACCTGCATACCTAAAACTGAAATTGATACAACACTCAGCCGCTCAATCGACTTATCAACAACATACTCCCCCACTTGTCTCAATCCATAGATCAAGATGAACAATAACTCACAATTCCCATACGCTAATACCGCCACGATACCGCAATGATATTCAATTAAAATTTCCATAATCTCAAATAACACGACCCATCTCGTACCTCAATTCAATTCGCACTCACCGTAGGAATAATGATAACCCCAATCAACACATAGCAACTCAATTCGCACTCACCTTGAGTGACTCCATTCCACGAGACCACTTCGTTTCCAGACCCATGAACTGTTGCATGCCCTCCTTGCACACATATTCACATCTTTGACTGGCATACCCATCCTGATAATCCTTTCTACAAATCTAGAGTTTATTCCTTTCACTCCTCCAATACTACACTGCAAGCCGAAAACATCCTGGAACATTCCGAGCCTCCTATCACAATCTGCTGCAAGAGCCCGATCCTTAGCCATACTGTGGGTTTAAAAACCCTTAAACACCACATTCGTAACCTTTGAATTCATTAGAACCATTGTCGAGAGTCATCCACTCTGGCCTGGTCCCGAATATAATCAACTCCACGGCTCTGCTGGCACCTGAACACTCATCTTAATAAAGCACCCGACTGACCAACTTCCCTTGCAAATCATCTATGTACAAAGCATAAGCTGTGAATCTTCCCAAATCCTGAACACAAGTCAACAAGTCCAATTATAGCACTCCCTAACAATTCATTTGCTTAAATTACAACTTAAGCTGTAACGACCCGACCGGTCGTTTTGCGTTATCGGACCCCATTCCCCTAAATGAAACCTCCCACGGTGGCTTATTATGATTTATGACTTGCGGGGACTGGTGGTCCGGGATTCGGAAGTGTTTAGGATGCTATAGGAGCATTCGGTTCCTTAAGGTTGGCCTTTAAGGCCAAGTTTGACTTCGGTCAACATTTTTAGTAAACGACCTTGGAATGGAGTTTTGACGATTATGGTAGCTTCGTATGATGATCCCAGACCTGTGCGTATGTTCGGAATGGGTTTCTGATGACCCGAGAACGTTTCGGCGCCCAACATTGAATTAAGAGTTCCTTAAGTTCCTATTATGGTTTGGGACGTATTTTTGCGATATCGAGGTCCGAATGGAATTCTGAGATAGGGAATAGTTCCTTTATGTCATTTATGACTTATCTGCAAAATTTGGTGTCATTCCGAGTAGTATAGGTTATTTCAGCGTGTTGTTAGCGAAGTTTAGAAAACTAAAGTTCCTCAGTTTGGTTCTAGGGGTTTTGAAGTATGATTTTGAGTTTTAGCATTATTTTGGGTGTTCTGAAAGCTCGAGCGAGTCCGTATTATGATTTTGGACTCGTTGGTAAATTTGGACGGGGGCTCGGGTGGGCCCAGGTGCCTCCCGGACACCAAACGAGGCCAAAAACTAGCTGAATTAGCTGCTGGTGCACCTGTTCTGGTGTGACCGCAGGTGCGGTCTCCACTCCGCAGGTGCGGGCCCAGGCATCCTAGTCCATTTCCGCAGGTGCGAGATTTTGCTCGCAGGAGCTGAAACGCTGTCCAGACAGTGTGTTTTTATACACAGCAATTAACTCATTTCCCTTATCTTCATCTTCTTCCTTAGGGCGATTTCCACCATTTTAGAGGGGCAAATGACCTGGTCATTGAAGGTCAGTAACTTCCACTCTAATAGTAGCTTCATGCATGAAATACTAGCTTAATTAACTACCTAAATTAGTGAAAATTCAAGAATGGGGTAGTAACCTAGGGCTTCCGTTAATGTGAGAATTTACCCGTGAATTTGCTATGAAATCAAGTAGAAATCGTATATTAATGATCCTTAGGCTATGGGTGAGTGTTTCCTTCGTGAATTTGCGGAATCCGAGCATGTGGGGCCGGGGCTAGATTGTAGAATTTCTTCAAGAATGGGAAATTTACTAAGTGAGAAGAAGAATTTCCATGTTTTGAGCATAAATTAATGAATTTGTATAACATTTGGCTAGTTTCGAGTCCTCGGGTGTAGAGTTCCAAGTTTCGGGCGCGTTCTTGGTCGGGGAAGTAGGTTCGACACGAGGTGAGTTTCCTTTCTAACCTTGTAAGGGGGAATTGTCCCCATAGGTAACTATAAATAATTTCATGTTCTTATTTGCGGGGGCTACGCACGCATGAAGTGACGAGAGTCCGTGCGTAGCTACTACTATGTTATGTTGGGTAGTTCTAGGACTCACGAGCATGCTTATATGTGCCTTACATGTATTCCTAAACGTATCTTGATTTGCTTATTATCCTTGATTTGGCATAAGAATATTAGGAAGTAGTGGTCCATAATATATTGCTTAGGTTCTTGCCTTAAAGAAAAATATCTGATAATTCCCTAAAAATTGATAATTTTATGTATGTATGCGGCACCGCGCCACATGTATGATTCGTGAGCGGAATAGCCCTACTATTATGTCAACTGTGTCACATGTTAGATTTGCGAGCGGGGTAATATATGCATCTATGGTTCGAGTCGTTCGACTTTCGGCAGTGCACATGTTATTTTATCGCGACGTTTCAGCCGTACGTGTCCGGCCTATTATGTGTTGTGTGATTCACTGGGAATTTGTTGTAATTATACAAACCGGTTTATGTTAATAAGGGAATTTAGTACATTATGTGTTAGTGAAATTTGACATGCAAAGGTAAATACAACTATACTTGATGATATATCTCCTTGTGATTTCTACGACTGTTATGCATGCCTAGTTCCTATTAAATCATGTTATTTAGAAATGTTGACCCTAGTAAGTATCACGTCTACCTCTCGTCACTACCTCTTCGAGGTTAGGCGGGATACTCACTGGATACATATTTGTTTATGTAATCATGCTGCACTTCTGTACTTAATTGTACAGGTTCTGAGGCTGGTTCATCTGGTTATCAGACCAGATGTCGATTCTGATGTCAGTTGGACCCGACTTCATGGTGAGTTGCTTCTCCTGACGATTCTCGTCGGCACCTTGGTGTTTTCTTTTGCTTATTTCACGTCTATTCATTTCAGACAGTGGGATTGTATATTATGTTTTGTATATTCTGTTAGTATGCCCGTAGGACTTGTGACACTAGTTCCTGCCACATACGTAGTTATTATTATGATTTACGGGTTTGTATATATATGTATATTGGCTCATTCTCATATGACCGTTTTGATTAAAACTGGTTAACTATCCTCGTCAAATCACATTTTAACTATTAAAAATTGAGTGTATTTTTAAAGTGTTTAAACTAATAAAAAGGAGCCTTTAGTAAATGTTAGAGTCGGCTTGCCTGACCCCCCGGTTAGGCGCCATCACGACCTCATTTAGGATTTTGGGTCATGACAACATGGTATCAGAGCACTAGGTTCACGTAGGTCTCACAAGTCACGAGAAAACCTAGTAGAGTCTCACAGATCGGTATGGAGACGTCTGTACTTATCTTCGGGAGGCTATAGGGTGTTAGGAAAACCTCTCCTTATTTTTATCCTATCCTGCAGTCAATGGTTTACTAAATTTCGTTCTTCTATTCTCTCACAGATGGTGAGGACGCGTACATCCAATGTTCCAGATCTGGCAGGGGCCGCTACCCCCGTTGTTCGCGGCCGTGGCAGAGGCCGGGGGAAGGCACCAGCCCGAGGCAGGGGACGAGGGCGTCCCCGAGCTATTCTAGTTGTACCACCAAAGGACCCCACTATAGAGGAGCAGAGTGAGGTTCCCCCAACAGGTCCTGCTCTAGTAGATTTCATGACGGCGCCAGGATTCCAGGAGAGCATGGGTCGTATGATGCGATGAATGGACACTATGTCCCAGGCTGGTTTATTTCCACCGGATCCTGCCACATATCAGGCAGGAGGGGGAGCACAGACCCCTACTGACCAGGCTACAGGCCAGATAACAGAGCTTCATCATACCCCGGGTACACTGCCCGTAGGTGGAGCCCAGCCGGTAGCAGCACCACCTGAGCTCAGACCAGCTGCGGACGGCGATCCATAGAAGTTATTGGATAGATGGACCCGATTGCACCCTCCTGTATTCGGGGGTGAGAAGGGAGAGGATGCCCAGGACTTTATTGACAGGTGCAGGGACAGACTGCACAACATGAGGATACTAGAGTCCCATGGAGTGGATTTCACTAATTTCCAGCTTGAGGGCAGGGCCCGCATATGGTGGCAGTCCTACATCCTGGGTAGGCCACCAGGTTCCCCTACCATCACTTGGGAGCAGTTCACTCAGCTGTTCCTGGACAGGTATATTCCACCCTCCGAGAAGGAAGAGCTGCGATATCAGTTTGAGCAGCTGGAGCAGGGGCAGATGTCCATGACAGATTATGAGGCCAGATTTTTTGAGTTGTCCCGTCATGCCCTTATGATATTGCCTACTGATGTTGAGAGAGTGCAGAGATTTGTAGCAGGGCTGCACTCAAGTATTAGGGCCAACATGGCCCGAGAGGTGGAGGTGGGTACTCCTTATCAGCTGGTAGTGGAGATTGATCGTAGGATCGAGGGTTATCGGTCGAGGATCAGTGAGCAGGTACAGCAGGATAAGAGAGCTAGATATTCAGGATATTTCAGCGGTGCCCCAGCCAGGGGTAGACGCCTCCATATTCAGCTCCTCCGCTATCTCCCCGTGGTGCTCCAGTGAGGCCCTATTTCAGCGCCATGCCAGAGAGTCCTACCGCCCACCAGCCATTCAGGGTTCCAAAGGCGGGTATTCCAGTCATCAAGGGTCTTCTATTCCTTACTTCAGTGCCATGCCGGAGAGTTCTCACCGTCCCCTGGCTGTCCAGTGTCCTTCTTCAAGGCAGCAGGCCATGCCACCAGCCATATGTTATGAGTGTGGGGACTCGGGACATAAGAGGAGGACTTTCCCCAGGTTTCGGGGCAAGGCCATCAGCAGAGCTATCAGCCTATATTTCCAGCACCGACGGTACGTCCACCCAGAGGTGGAGGGCAGGCTGGTAGGGGTCATCCCAGAGGTGGAGTCCAAGCAGGGGGAGCTCTGCCAGCCTCTATTCATGCCAGCGGAGGTCAGCAAGCTCCTATTTATTCTGGCGGGGCTCAGCCTTCCGGTGCTCCAGCTAGATTCTATGCTATCCTGGCCAGATCAGATGCAGTGGCCTCAGACGTCGTGATCACATGTATTATTACAATATGTGGTAGAGAGGCATCGATGTTATTTGATCCAGGATCCACTTATTCCTATGTTTCAGTCTTATTTGCTCAATTTATGGATGTCCCTCGTGAGTCCTTGGATTCTCCTATTTATGTGTCCACTCCTGTGAGTGATTCTGTGGTTGTAGACCAGATTTGTCGGTCCTGTGTGATTTCATTTTGTATATTCGGGACCCGAACGAATCTCTTATTGCTCGACATGGTTGATTTCGAGATAATTTTGGGCATGGATTGGTTGTCTCCCTATCATGTCGTGCTAGATTGCCATGCCTAGACAGTTACTCTAGCCATGCCCGAGTCTCCTAGGCTGGAGTGGAGAGGTTCCTCAGTTAGTACAGCCAGCTGGGTTATTTCATTCTTGAAGGCTCGACATATGGTCGAGAAGGGTTGTCTGGCCTATCTTGCTTATGTGCGGGACACCATCGCCGAGTCTCCGACGATTGATTCAGTACCAGTGGTTTGAGAGTTTGCCGATGTATTTTCTTCGGATCTTCGGGGCCTACCTCTGGATCGTGATATTGATTTCTGCATTGACTTAGCTTCAGGCACCCAGCCTATATCTATTCCTCCGCACCGTATGGCTCCGAAAGAGTTGAAGGAGTTGAAGGATTAGCTTGAGGAGTTGTTAGCTAAGGGGTTCATCAGGCCGCGTGTACCGCCGTGGGGTGCTCCAGTTCTATTTGTAAAGAAGAATGATGGGTCAATGCGAATGTGTATTGATTACCGCCAGCTGAACAAAGTTACCATTAAGAACAAGTATCCTTTATCGCGCATCGATGATTTGTTTGACTAGTTGCAGGGTGCTCGTGTGTTTTCGAAGATTGATTTGAGATCGGGGTATCATTAGTTGAGGATTCGGGCTTCAGATGTTCCCAAGACTGCTTTTCGTATGAGATATGGCCATTATGAGTTCCTGGTGATGTCCTTTTGTTTGACTAATGCTCCAACGGCATTCATGGACTTGATGAATAGGGTGTTCAGGACGTATGTTGATTCCTTTGTCGTTGTCTTTATTGATGATATTTTGATTTACTCATGTAGTCTGGGGGATCACGAGCATCATTTGAGAGTTGTGCTCCAGACTTTGCGAGAACAAAAGCTATATGCTAAGTTCTCCAAGTGTGAGTTCTGGTTGGATTCCGTGGCATTCTTGGGGAATGTGGTATCCGGACAGGGTATCAAGGTTGATCCTCAGAAGGTTGAGGCAGTTTAGAGTTGGTCGCGTCCTACTTCAGCTACAGAGATCAGGAGCTTCTTGGGCCTAGCAGGCTATTATCGTCGATTTGTAGAGGGCTTCTCTTCTATTACAGCCCCATTGACTAGATTGACTCAGAAGAATGCCACATTTTGATGGTCTGCCGAGTGTGAGGAGAGCTTTTAGAATCTCAAGACAACATTGACCTCGGCACCAGTCCTAGTATTGCCTTCCGGTTCTGGGATGTATACAGTATATTGTGACGCTTCACGCGTTGGCTTGGGGTGTGTATTGATGCAATAAGGAAGAGTTATTGCTTATGCTTTGCGCCAGCTGAAGGTTCATGAGAAGAATTACCCTGTGCACGATTTGGAGTTGGCGGAGATTGTTCATGCTCTTAAGATTTGGAGGCACTACTTGTATGGAGTGTCCTGTGAGGTTTATACAGACCACCGTAGCTTGCAGCACTTGTTCAAGCAGAAGGATCTTAATTTGAGGCAGCGCAGGTGGCTTGAGTTGTTGAAGGATTATGATATCACCATTCTTTATCACCTGGGCAAGGCAAACGTGGTAGCAGATGCTTTGAATAGGAACGCGGAGAGTATGGGTAGCTTGGCTTATATTTCAGCAAAGGAGAGCCCTCTAGCCTTGGACATTCAGTCCCTGGCTAATCGCCTGGTGAGATTAGACCTTTCAGATCCTCATCGGGTTCTTGCACATGTGGTCGCTCAGTCTTTGTTATTGGGGGAGATTAAGGATCGGCAGTATGATGATCCGTGTTTGGCTGAGCTACGAGAGACAGTGGTTCAGGGCAGGGCCAAGGAGATTATTATTGGCGAGGATGGTGTTCTTAGAGTTCAGGGCGGCTTATGTGTTCTTAAGGTTGATGGCCTGAGGAAGAGGATTCTAGAGGAGGCGCACAGTTCTCGGTATTATGTTCATCCTGGTGCTACGGAGATGTATCGTGATTTGAAGCAGCATTACTGGTGGAGGCTAATGAAGAAGGATATTGTGGAGTATGTGGCTAGGTGTCTTAATTGCCAACAGGTGAAGTATGAGCACCAGAGGCCAGGAGGCCTACTTTAGCATATGCCCATTCCGTAGTGGAAATGGGAGCGCATCACTATGGACTTCGTGGTTGGGTTGCCTCGGACTTTGCGGAAGGTTGACGCGGTTTGGGTAATTGTGGATAGATTGAACAAATCGGTGCATTTCATTCCAGTAGCTACTACTTATACTTCAAAGAGGTTGGCCCAGATCTACATTTGGGAGATAGTCTGGTTGCACGGTGTGCCGGTGTCCATTATATCAGATCGAGGTCCTCAGTTCACCTCGTACTTCTGGAGAGCATTGCATCGTGAGATGGGTACCCAGATAGACCTCAGCACAGCATTTCATCCTCAGACTGATGGTCAGTCAGAGCGTACAGTTCAGATATTGGTGTACATGCTCAGGGCATGCGTGATTGATTTCAGAGGTCAGTGGGACTAGTTCTTGCCTTTGGCCGAGTTTGCTTAAAATAATAGTTACCAGTCCAGCATTGAGATGGCACCATTTGAGGCTTTGTATGGTCGGCGATGTCGTTCTCCTATCGAGTGGTTTGAGCCTGGCGAGGCTAAGTTATATGGCACCGACCTGGTGAGGGATTCTTTGGAGAAATTGAAGTTGATTCAGGATAGGCTCCGCACCGCATAGTCCAAACAGAAGAGTTACGCGGATCAGAGGGCGCATGATGTATTATTTATGGAGGGAGATAGGGTCTTGTTGAAAGTCTCGCCTATGAAGGGTATTATGAGGTTTGGGAAGAAGGGCAAGCCGAGCCCGCGGTTTATAGGTCCCTTCGAGGTGTTGAGGCGAGTTGGGGAGGTTTCTTATGAGCTAGCCTTACCTCCCAGTTTATCAGGAGTTCATCCAGTTTTTCATGTATCCATGCTCCGGAAGTACCACGCCAATTTCTCTCATGTGGTTGATTTCAGCACTATTAAGTTGGATGAGAGTTTGGGATACGAGGAGGAGCCACTTGCCATTATTGATAGACATGACCGCCAATTGAGGTCCAAGAGAGTTCATGCCGTAAAGTTCCAGTGGAGGGGCCAACCAGTCGAGGAGGCGACCTGGGAGTCCGAGGAGGACATGCGGAGCATATATCCACACTTATTCAGCACTCCAGGTATGATTCTAGACCCATTCGAGGACGAAAGTATGTTTAAGAGGTGGAGAATGTAACGACCCGATCGGTCGTTTTGTGTTATCGGACCCCGTTCCCCTAAATGAAACCTCCCACGACGGCTTATTATGATTTATGACGTGCGGGGACTGGTGGTCCGGGATTCGGAAGTGTTTAGGGTGCTATAGGAGTATTCGGTTCTTAAGGTTGGCCTTTAAGGCCAAGTTTGACTTCGGTTAACATTTTTAGTAAACAACCTCGGAATTGAGTTTCAACGATTGCAGTAGCTTCTTATTATGATTCCGGACCTGGGCGTATATTCGAAATGGGTTTCTGATGACCCGGG
Source organism: Nicotiana knightiana (assembly GCA_005239525.1). Classification (NCBI taxonomy): domain Eukaryota; kingdom Viridiplantae; phylum Streptophyta; class Magnoliopsida; order Solanales; family Solanaceae; genus Nicotiana; species Nicotiana knightiana. The sequence continues at coordinate 106,629 of ML380623.1, read as the reverse complement.
AGCGTTTCGGCGCCCAGCATTGAATTAAGAGTTCCTTAAGTTCCTATTATGGTTTGGGACGTATTTTTGTGATATCGAGGTCCGAAAGGAATTCCGAGACCGGGAATAGTTCCGTTATGTCATTTATCACTTGCCTGCAAAATTTGGTGTCATTCCGAGTAGTATAGGTCATTTCGGCGCATTGTTAGCGAAGTCTAGAAAACTAAAGTTCCTAAGTTTGGTTCTAGGGGTTTTGAGGTATGATTTTGAGTTTTAGCGTTGTTTTAGGTGTTCCGAAGGTTCGAGCGAGTCCGTATTATGATTTGGGACTCGTTGATATATTTGGATGGGGGCTTGGGTGGGCTCAGGTGCCTCCCAAACACCACACGAGGCCAAAAACCAGCTAAATTAGCTGCTGGTGCACCTGTTCTGGTGTGACCGCAGGTGCGGTTGCCCAGTCACAGGTGCGGGACCGCTCCTACGGTTCTAGCCTCACAGGTGCGACCCCTAGTGGTCAGGCCAATTATCGCAGGTGCGGACAAAATTACCGCATGAGCGTAGCCGTAGATGCGGTCTCCACTTCGCAGGTGCGGGCCCATGCATCTTAATCCATTTTCGCAGGTGCGAGGCTGCAGGTGCGGTCCTCGAGCCGCAGGTATGGAAACGCTGTCCAGATAGTGTGTTTTTATACACGGGAATTAACTCATTTCCCTTATCTTCATCTTCTTCCTTAGGGCTATTTCCACTATTTTAGAGGGGCAAATGGCCTGGTCATTGAAGGTAAGTAACTTCCACTCTAATATTAGCTTCATGCATGAAATACTAGCTTAATTAGCTACCTAAATTAGTGAAAATTCAAGAATGGGGTAGTAACCTAGGGCTTCCGTTAATGTGAGAATTTACCCGTGAATTTGCTATGAAATCAAGTAAAAATCGTATATTAATGATCCTTAGGCTATGGGTGAGTGTTTACTTCGTGAATTTGCGGAATTCGAGCATGTGGGCCCGGGGTTGGATTGTAGAATTTCTTCAATAATGGGAAATTTACTAAGTGAGTAGGAGAATTTCCATGTTTTGTGCATAAATTAATGAATTAGTATAACATTTGGCTAGTTTCGAGTCCTCGGGTGTAGAGTTCGAAGTTTCGGCCGCGTTCTTGGTCCGGGAAGTAGATTCGACACGAGGTGAGTCTCCTTTCTAACCTTGTAAGGGGGAATTGTCCCTATAGGTAATTATAAATAATTGCATGTTCTTATTTGCGGGGGCTACGCACGCACGAAGTGACGAGAGTCCGTGCGTATCTACTACTATGTGATGTTGGGTAGTTCTAGGACTCACGAGTATGCTTATATGTGCCTTACATGTATTCCTAAACGTATCTTGATTTGCTTATTATCCTTGATTTGGCATAAGAACATTAGGAAGTGGTGGTCCATAATATATTTCTTAGGTTCTTGCCTTAAAGAAAAATCTCTAATAATTCCCTAAAAATTGATAATTTTATATATGTATGCGGCACCGCGCCACATGTATGATTCGTGAGCAGAATAGCCCTACTATTATGTCAACCGCGTCACATGTTCGATTCGCGAGCAGGGTAATAAATGCATCTATGGTTAGAGTCGTTCGACCTCGGCAGTGCACAGGTTATTTTATCGCGACGTTTCGGTTNATAAGGGAATTTAGTACATTATGTGTTAGTGAAATTTGACATGCAAAGGTAAATACAACTATACTTGATGATATATCTCCTTGTGATTTCTACGACTGTTATGCCTTCCTAGTTTCTATTAAATCATGTTATTTAGAAATGTTGACCCTAGTAAGTATCACATCTACCTCTCGTCACTACCTCTTCGAGATTAGGCGGTATACTCACTGGGTACATATTTGTTTATGTACTCATGTTGCACTTTTGTACTTAATTGTACAGGTTCTGAGGCTGGTGCATCTGGTTATCAGACCGGATCTCGATTCTGATCTCAGTTGGACCCGACTTCACGGTGAGCTGCTTCTCCTGACGATTCTCGGCGGCACCTTGGAGTTTTCTTTTGCTTATTTCCCTTCTATTCATTTCAGACAGTGGGATTGTATATTATGTTTTGTATATTCTGTTAGTATGCCCGTAGGACTTGTGACACTAGTTCCTGGCACACACGTAGTTGTTATTTTGATTTACGGGTTTGTGTATATATATGTATATTGGCTCATTCTCATCATGATTGTTTTGATTAAAACTGGTTAACTATCCTCGTCAAATCACGTTTTAACTATTAAAAACTGAGTGTATTTTTAAAATGTTTAAACTACCCGGACAAATCACGTATTCATTTGCCAAGTTAGATAAGGTTAAAAATTTTTAATTTCATCAGTAAGATTATAAGTATGGAAAATAGAACATGTTTTTGGGTCCTAGACTACCCGGACATAAACATAATAGTAGCTACGCACGGACTCTTGTCACTTCGTGCGTACGTAGCTCGCACAAATATTAGAACATATTAAATTAGTTCACCTATATGGAAAATTCACTCTAATACTTGTAACAATTCAAGTTATATAAGTTCCCAACTCCGCTCGAAAAGTTAACCAAAATGCCCTCGGGCCCACGTGCCCAGATTCCGAAATTTCTCGAAGATAAATTCTACCCATAGCTTTACTAACTCAATTATACAATTTACTCTAATTTTCATGCTCAAATTCATGGTAAAATTCTAAAATTTCAAATTCTAGGTCTTCCCCAAAAATCCCAAATTTATACTAATTTTACATGTCTAAATCCATGTAAGATCACATATTTAACTCAAAAATAGGAAGAAATCACTTACCTAGTGTTGCTTGGTGAAAATCCCTCCTTGAGCTCTCCAAAGTCATCCAAACCAAATGAAAGAAATGGGCCAAAACTCATGTTTAAAACAATCTGCCCAGGCTTCATCGAGTTGTACCTTGCGTTGTGCAGGTTGTACATCCTATTACAATTTTCTCTTGCTGTACACCTTCTGTTGAAACACCCATAACTCCTTGTAGAAATATCCAAATGACAAACGGTTTGAAGATTTAAAAACTAGACTTGAAGATATTTAATTTGATAGTTTGTACACCATATAGATCTATATATATTCCGAGATATGAGCTTCTAAAGTCGGCTCCATGCATCAGAAAATTCTGTCAAAACTGCTCCACCAGCCATCTTCAATCGATCATAACTTTCTGATAAAATGTCCATCATGAATGGTTTAACTTTATGGAAGCTAGAATGCAAGGGTTACAAATTTTATATTTTGAATAGTTTCAGAATTCTTATATATTTCGATATATAAGCTTCCAAATTCAGCTCCACGATTGCACTAGTTGCTGTCAAAACAGCTTTCTGCAGAAAATTTCAGCAACCCTTTGATCCGAAATTCATTCTGTTAACCTTCCGAAATCCACCCGAGGCCCTCGGGACCTTAACAAATTATACCAACATGTCCCAAAATATGATACGAACTCTCTCGAGGCCTCAAATCACATCAAACAACGTCGAAATCATGAATCGCACTTGTCACACCTCCTTTTTCACTACCCCTCTAAAATAAAGGGTAATAAGAGAGTTTTTCTACTTTAAGTGACATTATTCGGATTTGGAATTTTTTTTAGTTTTCTGAGTTGCCACCCGGATTTTTTGACGATGTTCTGGGACACCGTTTATTTGAATCCCAAACCGAGGAAATTTTAGACTCTGTTTTAAGTTGTGTGTGAACTAGAAATCCGAGTAAGGCATTCTGTTGATCCGGGAGAAGGTATTAGGCATTCCCGAGTTCCATGGTTCTATCACGATCGCTTAACTATTAATATTTGGCCTAAATTATTTGATTATTTATATATTTTAGCCTATTGTGCATTTAGCCATTTAATTTTTAATCGCTTTTGGTATTTATGGATTTATCTTGAAACAAGTCACGATGGCGTGCACTTGCTTGTTTTTGGACACATTATAACTAAGCCACATAAAATGCACCCGCAATTATAACATGTGATTTTTATTATAATTTGAAGTTGAAGACGGGGACATGAATTGTCGCACCCGAGTATAGATTACGTAGTCAAGACTATGGTCGTGGCGGTTTTATAGTGCCTATTTGAGGCGATGTTTGATTATTCTTCATGTTTTCTATTTGAAGGAGCATTTTAAGTTTTAAGATCAATTAGGACGTTTATGGATTTATTTTAAACAAGTCATGATGGCGTGCACTTGTTGTTTTTTAGCACACAGCAAACACGTCACATGAAATGCACCCGTGGTTGCTATGCACATTTTATTAATGTTCGGAGTTGAGGGTCGGGGGCATGAGTTGCCACTCCCAAGTGGAGATTATGTATCACAACTATGCCACGGGAGCCGTACCCATATTCATGATGATTTAATTATGTGTCTAAAGAAAACTACGATGTTTATAAAATTGTTTACTCCTACATTTGAAATGAAATACTAGCTTCATCAATTCTCGATTAGACCAACTTCTAGTGATTTTTGTTTGACAGTGGTTCAACTATAGCCAATCTAACTGTATCCCAATAATTAAACCAATAAATTAGTGAAAATTAAATGGAAACCCCACGTCCTGATTAAATAAGCAATAGCATAATTTACTCAATAGACTAATAAAAAAAGAAAAAAAAACCCAATGCTTAGAATAACAGAAACAGATTAAGCTTGAATTTTTTTTTTTTAAACCAAAATTAGGGCATGCAATTAAAAGCTCAATGAAATTACCTGGATCGCATAGATTGTATGGGTCAATTTGAAATAAAGGTCAATTATTCTTTCAAAAACGGCCACCCTACTATTAATTGAATTTATTTTGCAGAAAGACTAATTAGCACTTTAACTAATTGATTAATGCTAATTAATATTTTTTGTGATTTTTTATATATTAATCTATCAATTAAGAGTAATTAATTTCTAAAAATTCAAATTAAAATTAAGATGACATGCAATGAAAAATGTGAAAATTTTTTATGATTTTTCTATAATTTTAAAATATTAAACCTACATGAAATGCAACTAAATAGAGAAAAACTCCTAAAATTCATAAAAAAATATTTTTGGATAAATTTTTAGGAGTAATTTTCATGCGAGGAGAAAACTGGGTGTTCACAACACTCCAATTCAAGCTTTATGAACTTTGAAATTTCAAACTTCTACATCCGATGCCGAAACCTATCAAATCACGTCCGATTGACCCCAAATTTTGCACACAAGTCATATTCGATCTTACGGACCTGCTCCAACTTTCGAAATTGGAATCCGACTCCGATATAAAAAATTCAAACTCTCGGTCAAACTTCTCAAAAACCTTCAAATTTCTATCTTTAGCCAAATGACTTCAAAATGACCTACGGACCTCCAAATTCACTTCTGATCGCGCTCCCAACTCCAGAATCACCATACGGAGCTATTCCCATATTTGAAATCCTAAACGGACATCAATAACACTGAAATGCACTTCAACCCAGACTTATGAAATTCTTTCTAAAATGTTAATTTCCACAATATACGCCAAAACGTTCCCGGGTTATCCAAAATCCGATCCGGACATACGCCCCAGTCCGAAATCACATACGACCTTCTGGAACCTTCAGATCCTGATTTCGAGGTCGTTTACTCCAAATTCCAATCTTAGTCGATTCTTCCAACTTAAGGCTTCTGAAATGAGAATTTTCTTTCCAATTTGACTCCGAACTTCCCGAAATTCAATTCCGACCACACCTACAAGTCATAATACCTGAAACAAAGCTGCTCATGACTTCAAACCGCTGAACGTCGCGCTAGAGCTCAAGACGACCGGTCGGGTCGTTACAACTGTAAAACATCAATTCAACAAAAAAAATACGGGCTAATCAATTTTTTGACGGGTAATTGAAAAATATTAGTCAATTTTTACGAAGTCAATGCAAAATAGTAAAATAACACGGGCTAGTCAGTTTTCGGACTGATCATTCAAAAATAGCCAGTATTTGCTATGTCATTAAAAAATAGCCACTATTTTGCTGCAACAGAGATCCAATGGCGGATTTAGGAGGGCGGAAGGGGGTTCACCCGAACCCTCTTCGCCGAAAAATTATACTGTATATATATGGAAAAATCTATTTTTTACCTGTATATATTAAGTTTTGAATCCTTTTGACATAGCCTAAAAGTATAGCATAGTGGTCAAAGAGGTTCATAATCAACCTTTATAAGGTCATAGGTTCAATTCCCACTAGCTACAATTTTTTTTAACTTTTATCTTTTTGAACCCCCTTCGCGGAGATCCTGCGTCCTCCACTGCAGAAACTGATCCAGCATAATATACTGAAGTTCGGTGCACCTGTGTATGAACTTCCAGCATATTATGCTGGAACTCCAACACGCGAAAAGTTCCAACATAATATACTGAAGATTCGAGCACATGTGTATGAACTTCCAGCATATTATGCTGGAACTCCAACACGCGAAAAGTTCCAACATAATATACTGAAGATTCGAGCACATGTGTATGAACTTCCAGCATATTATGCTGGAACTCCAACACGCGAAAAGTTCCAACATAATATACTGAAGATTCGAGCACATGTGTATGAACTTCCAGCATATTATGCTGGAGTATTTTCCGAATTTTGAACATTATTTTCGTTCAGATTTATTTTTACATGAAAAGTGATTAAATTTTGATTACTTTTGAAACTGTGACTATTTTTGAATGACCACTTGTAAATCTGGCTATTTTTTAAATTCTCCCTGCAAAATACCATTATTTTACTGAAACATGGAAAGTTCAAGCATAATATGCTGGATTATGGAGCTCCTGCGTATAACTTCCAGCATATTATATTGGAACTTTAGCACACGAAAAATTTCAGCATAATATACGGGATTATGGAGCCCATACATATAAACTTTCAGAATACTATATGGAGCTCCAATATATTATAATGGAACGAGCATATGCTGAAGCTCGTATATAAAAATTCGAACTTCAACATATTATGCTGGAATATTTTTGAATTTTTTCCCTTTGCGATAAAGCGATGGCAAAAAAAAAAAAAGAATTACATCTCCTAATATTGTGTTATTTTCCTAATGTCAAAGTGCAAGTATTTTAGTCCCCGTTTGGTCATAGATTTTGCCACATTTTTATCAATTTTTTTTGGCAAATACCTATTTGTTTATAGATTTTATCCATATTTTGGCAATTTTTCAAATCCCAAAACCAGCTAAAGAGCTGTATTTGGCCCAAAATATTATCGTTTGGTTTTTAAAAAAAATTCAAAAATTTCCCAAATCTTTTGAATTTTATAAAAAGTCCACTTTCTGTTATTATGACTCAACTAATCAATATCTATTCACTTTTTCCTCAATAAACTCACGTGTCTTTGCCCCTATCTATAAAACAGAGGAAAACCTTCACCAAAGTTGTTGTGGTAATCCACCGCAAAGATAAAATTTGAAGGTAATTTGCTAAAATATCAGGTTATGGTTTCAGGATAGTGTATTATGTAGTTCATTATAAAAAGAATAATTTTTAACCAAACTTATTTATGTTGAGGACCAGAGGCGGACCTACGTGTAGTTGTGGGGGGTCACGTGCACCCTGTAGGATTGGAGAAACCAATGTATAGAGTACTTTACATAAAATAGGGACCCCTAAAATAAATTAACTGTGCCCCCTAAAAACCAATAGTCCTATGGCTGTGCTGGTTTAGTGGCCTGCTCAAGTTTTTTTCCCCCACGTTTCAGACCTGGGATCGAAACTAGCATGAGTAATAATTCTTTTTTTTTGAACGATAGTTTAGTGCTATATAATTAGTAGTCAACTTGGTTTATTCTTTTTTGTCTTTTCTCAATTCAAATACTAATATAGTACTAGTACAAAAAAGATAACTTAGTTCAATTTTCTTTTTTAAATCTCTCCATCTAATGACCTAAGCCTATTTTTTCTCCATGATTTGTTCTTTAGATCCTTTGTGCAAAATAATCAAATACTCAATTTAAGATAAGTTTTTCTACACTTTAAAAAATTAATAAAGAGACATAAAAAGATTAAATCAAATAGGAAAGAGGATAAGATATTCCATCTGCTAGTTCTGTTAGTCAATAATCTTCATCTTTAATTAATTTTTATTATCATTATTATTATTAGAAACAAAGACAACTAAAAAGATAACATTTCACAAAAAGAGATTAACTTGTAGACATATATCCATGGTACATCACAAGCAAGAAGTCAATTACCTTCTTTATCTTAATAAGAGCCCGTTTCGATTGGCTTAAAGAAAGTAACTTTTCAGCATAAATAGCTTTTAAGCCAAAAAGTAATAAGTTGGGATTTCCAAGCTTCTTACTTTTGGCTTGTTTTAAGCAGTTTTAAACTTATTTTAAGCACTTTATTTTGCCAAACATTGAGAAAAACTAAAAAAAAGCTTAAAAGCTGATTTGAACAGCTTAAAAGCCCATCCAAACACCCTATAAATAAATTTATAAGTATTACAATTTTGTTGACTAGTAGAAAAAATAACTAATTCAATATAATTTTCCCCAAAAACAGTATTAGAAAAACTCCAAGAATCCTTCTCCATTCAATGTTCACTTTGGAAAAGTACAAACTCCGTCAAGACTAGCAACATCAATTGTTGATTATGCTTGGATTACTCAACAAACCTTTATTAATCTTAGTTTTACTTGAGTGAGTCTTTTTATATGTTTAAACATTCTTTTGGTGATGAACTCGTAATTGTTAAGTTCTCTAGCAATTAATAGAATTGGCATATCTATGTAAGCAATAATGGTGCCCCCGCTATATTCAAATTTTGGGTCCGCCTCTGTTGAGAACTATGATTTATGATAATAATAATGAATGTTATCAATAAAGGTTTTTCATATACGAGATTAGCAAGTTTGTTTATTTAGTATTGTTGTGTATTTTTTATAATTTTTAGAACTTATTGGTATAAGTCACATTTCATGTTTTTTTTTTAAAAAAAAAAATATTTAAAAAAATTATATCCAAATAAATTTTCATCTTCAAGCCAAATTTCATCAAAATCAAAATTTTTAAAACAAATTTGGGAAGGGCCAAACGATAGCTTAGTCTCCACAGAATGTGAGAGAATCAATAAATACCAACTCCCTTCCTAGCTGTCATGGCGTTCATAATTTGATTTTGATGTGACACCATTATTCTCAATGAATTTGTCCGTTCAACCCCCATTTGACGCAAGAAAGTGTAGAAAGTTGATAGCAAAAGACAATTGACTAATATAACCTAATTGTCATGAGTTGTTAGCGTTATAGCCTAAAGCTTTTTAGATGTCGTTTGGTAGGATCTATTATAGAAAATAATATATGTATTAGTCTTGATATTACTAATCCCTTGTTTAATAGTATTTTTTATTATATATATAACTAATACTTATATTAATTATACACTCAATATTATTCTTATACATAGCAAATCATGGCATTAGCAATATATTATTACTTTGTGATGACCCAAAAGGTCATCCCGTATATTTCTAGCTAATTTTGTGTTCCGAGGTCGTGAAAACCTCCTTCTATCTCACCTTGATTTGCGTGCGCAGCCCGGGCGTGCAGTCGGGAAGCCTTTATGTGGAAAAAAAACTGATAAAAATGATAATTTTGTATTAGAAATTTGAATAAAATTGACTTCAGTCAAAATTTTTGGTAAACGGACCCGGACCCATGATTTGACGGTCCCGAAGGGTCCATAGAAAAATATAGAATTTGGGCGTATGCCCGGAATCGAATTTCGAGGTTTCAAGTCCTTAGAAATGAATTTTTAAAAGAAATTATTTTCTGAAAATAAAAGAGGCTTTTGAAAATGAAATTATATGTTCAACATGTGGTATCGGGCCCGTATTATGGTTTCGGAGCCCGGTACAGGTTCGACATAATATTTGTACCATATCTGTGAAGTTTGGTAAGAAACGGACTTCATTAGATGTGATTCGGACCGTAAATGCAAAATTTAATGTTCAAAGAAGTTGAGAAATTTCATTGATTTTTGGTTTAATTCATCGTTTTAGTATTGTTTTATGTGGTTTTGAAACCTCGAGCGAGTACGTGTTAGGTTATTTGACTTGTTTGTGTGATTAGACGGGGTACTGGGGGCCTTGGGTGTCTTCTGGTGTCTGAAGTCCTTCATCGTGATCGCAGTGCTTCCTTCGCGATCGCGATGAGTCTTTGCTGGTCGCCCAAAATTTCCTCTTCGCGATCGCGTAAAGGCCTTCGCGATCGTGTAGCTCCACCTTTTTCCCTTCCGCGTTCGCGTGAACATCTTCGCGATCGCGTAGTACAATCCCGTCAGCCTTCCTTTTTCCTCTTCGCGTTCACATAACTGCATTTGTGATCGCAGAAGATAACCTACTCCTTGTACGCGATCGCATAAGTTATTCCGCGATCGCGTAGAGCATTTTAAGCCAGTAAACATTTCCTTCTACGCGATCGCGTCTCGTTTTCTGCAATCGCGATGAACAAAGCACCTGGGCAGATTATAAGTTTCCAAAACCGAGGGTTTCACCATTTTTAACATATTTTGACTTCTAGAGCTCGGTTCTTGGCGATTCTTTGAGAATTTTTCACACAAATCGAACGGGTAAGTGTTCTTCCACTATAATTAATTATATTTCATGAATTAGTTCTTGTTGTTATCATTTAATTTGTGTCTTGAGATGAGGGAATTATGAGTTTTGAAAGAAAACTTCTAAAAGGTAAAATCATGATCTGAAAGACCAAATGTTATCGGAATTGGATAAATTTAGTATGGGTGAATTCGTATCAGAATGGGTAATCGAAATTTATAAAATTTGTCGGGTTCCGAGGTGCGGACGCGGGGATCGACTTTTGGGTCGATTTTTATAATGTTGTAAAGATTGAGACTTAATTATTCAGAATAGTTCCTTATACGTTTTATGTGTATTTTGAAGTTGTTTTAGTTAATTATGAGCCGTCCGGAGGTCTTTCCGCCCGAGAAGTCTATTTTTGAGTATCGGGTTGTCGTCTTTGAGGTAAGTATCTTGCCTAACCTTGTGTGGGGGGAACTACCCCTTAGGATTGAGTCTTCTTTGTTGGTTGTAGCCCGTGTGTGCGAGGTGACGAGTGTGTACACGGACTTATTTGCAAATAGGTTGCCCTTTTTGAATCCGTAGGTTCTTGTAGCACTAGTGTATGAATTGTAATTGTTACATTTGAGTCCTTGATTGCTAATTTCATCCTTTCCTGCTTAAATTAGAATTTCTGGCTTTTGGATTCCTTCGTTGACTACTTGATCTTAATTGACTTAACTAATTATTTTACCTCTCCTATCATCATGCTATAATTTCTTCCTACACTGCCTAATTGACTATAATTAGTGTCATCTAGCCCCATGGTCGTTTAGCTGTAGTTGGAACATCCGTTCTTGAGTGTCAAGCATGCCCGTGAGTCTTACATTGTGAACTATAGGATTTTCCCCTTAAGTGTTACTTAGGTCTAGTTGATAAACATTTATGTTGTTGATATTCCCTTGATGTTGCCTATTACTGGGCCTTTGTTTAAGCTGAGTTTTATTCCGTGAAGTTAACTGTTTAGGTGAGATTGGTTATAGTTGTTTCCCTTGTCGGGATGTTATGGTTTCTGTTACTGTTTAGGTTGTTAATGATATGATTTGTATTGTTGACTCCCTTGCCGAGATGTAACGGTTTCTATTACTATTTATGTTGTTAATGATATTGTTTGTACTGTTGATTCCCTTGCCGGGATGTTGTGGTTTCTATTACTGGTTATGCTGTTAATAATATTGTTTGTATTGTTGACTCCCTTGCCGGGGTGTGGTGATTTATGGTTCATATTATTTGTTTTTCCTTGCCAAACTGTTGTTCTTGATATTGTTTGGGCGAGGAAGAGTGTAAAGCACGAAGGGTGATGCCGTGTATATATTTATTCATTTATTATGAGGATGAGAGTGTGAAAGCACAAAGAGTGATACCGTGTCATGTTATGATATTAAAGCACGAAGGATAATGTCGTGCCATGTTATGATATTAAAGCACGAAGGATAATGCCGTGTCATGTTATGATATTAAAGCACGAAGGATAATGACGTGCCGTATCTATTTGTTTATTGTGAGGATGAGAGTAAAAGCACGAAGGGTGATGTCGTGCACTTGTTTTGTTAAGGATGAGAGTAAAGCACGAAGGGTGATGTCATGCACTTGTTTCGGTGAGGATGAGAGTAAAAGCACGAAGGGTGATGCCGTGCACTTGTCTTTGTATTTTATTCCGTTGTTTTAAATTTGAATATTCCTATTGATCTCTTACTGTATTTATTGATAAGATTTCATATTTCTCCTGTGCTACATGACAATTTCTGAGTTACGGACTGAGTTCCGGTAGATAAATCTTGAGGAGATTTCGATCAAGAGAGTTTATTGAAAAGTATCATTGAAAGAGTAATGGTTTCGAAGGGGATTATGTCCGAAGAATTTTTATTTCGAAAGTATACTCGAAAAGCAATTGTCTTGCAGAAAATGATATTTGGAAGTCATTTATTGGGAAGGTATATTGGAAAATTACATATTTTGAAAGAAAATATGTTCTGAGCATTTCTCTTTATTAAAGGTACATATGTATACACATTTAGAGAGAGTATGTTTCAAAGGAAATCTTTCTATACTAAAATAATTATATTTGTAAAAGTTTTTCATATGAACTGTTGTTTAAAGATTTCCACTAGTTTTATGTATTTTAATGACTAAGGCCCAATTTGAACAAACCGACGTAGAGTTGAGTTATTGGTCTTCTCTATTGTAATGTGTTTCCTTTCGGTTTGGCTTAATTTGTTGTCCATCTTTCTGTGTATTTTTGTGATGTTTCGTGATTGATTTCTGTAATTTCCTTCCGCTTTATATTGTCATTGTTGTAAATTATTCCGTGAAGTCTTAGATAGATGTGACGTTCGTTCATTCTACATTCATGTTATTTATCTTATAGACCAGTGGTGTCTTGACTAGTACTCGTCACTACTCCACCGAGGTTAGTCTTGATACTTACTGGGCACCGCTGTGGTGTGCTCATACTACACTCCTGTGCATTTTTGTTTGCACAGATCCAGGTTTTGGTTGTTAGTAGTTGTGCGGATGATTGCTGAGGAGACTCAAGGTAACCTGTTGCTGCGTTCGCAGGCTTCGGAGTCACCTTCCCATTTATCTCAATTGTACTTACTTATTTCTAGGCAGTTGTATTTAGACTTGGTAGAAATATTTCGTAGAGCTTATGACTTGTATTTACCGATTTTGGGGAAAATATAGACTCAGTCAAGATTTCTATTATCGAGATTGTTGAAGTCCTTTTATTATTGTTATTGTGGTTAAATGTTAGGCTTACCTAGTCCCTAAGACTAGGTGCCATCATGGTACCCAACGGAGGAAAATTTGGGTCGTGACATACTTGTAATACATAGATAGACATGTATAAAGACCTTTCATGAAAACAAAATGGTCTCTTTATTGTGGGTAAATTAGAGAAAGGCCTTCAAGAATCAAGTTTGCTACCTAAAATTGGATGATTTACAAGAATGACCTTTGAAATTGGCGGTCTTGAACTTTTGACCATGCTAATCGAATTAGCGAATTTTCTAGTTTTGTCCCATGGAATAATTTTTTACCTTGAAGGTTTGCCCACAAGGCAAGCGAGGAACAAAAATTTAGGACCACTTCTTATGGTGTCATATTTCTGCAATTCACGGCCCAATCCTTATGGGATAATCAATAGTCCAAGCGGAGCGCAAATATATAATATATAGCTTCTCATTGTAAGCAGTGCACCGATGGCCACTTTGACGACCCCTATTTAAGGCAAAACCGAATTTGAAATAAAGTTCCTTTTCCTGAAGTTTTCGACTAAAGTTTCATTTTTTTACTAAAGTTTTTGAGCTTTTTTTACTTTTAGCACGTCAAAAACTATTTACCGTTGATAGCTACAAAAATATATAAAATTTATATAATTTTTATATATAATATACAGAATGCATATATATAAAAAAAATATACAAAAATATATATATATTTTTACCATTATTTTACCAAACATTTTTTTTGTCTGAAGTTTCACAATGTTCATGCGGCACCAGAAAATAGATCTTGTCGAGATGTCTTCGGCAATGCATACAGACCAATTATATTATACTTCGTAAACTTACACAAATGTCTCAAATAAGTCTCAACTTACCAACCTCTAGCCATTAGTCATAGACTTACCAAAACTAACCAAGCACATATAAAATTGAAAAACCAAATAAATAAGGTTCTTTTTCTCAAAGGATCACATGCAAAAATCTCCTTCCATATTTTTAAGCATGATTAGAAACATTAGATGCAAGACCGAAAGGAAATTTCATGGATGAGGTAGCAAATAAGGTGATGAAATATAAAAATAATATATATAATATACCAAAAATCTAAGCAAAAAAGGAATTTTTTCAATGGGTATAGTTTAAATTCATTGAAAACATATAGATAAGTCAATATACAAAATTTGAGGAAGATTGGAGGTGATTTGGACTGGTTTTGTATCAAAATTCATAATTAAATCGAGGTCAAAGAATTCTTCTGTGATGCATGTATCAAACATGTATAATGCATGCATCTCACACACAGGTATACATGTGATACATAATTGATACTATGATACATATGTGATACACAAATGATACATAGTGAGATACACATATCATTTTTTTATGTTCAGTTTTTACTTCGAATATTCAATTAAAACCACCTCAAAACTTCACCAAATCATCCCAAATATGAGATTAAACCTCCTTAAGATATACCCAATCTATTCTAATAACACCCACTCAAAAGAAAGTAAAAATTTGACCTTTTTTGCTATAAATAGCTAATTGGATAATATTAGTAATATTTTAAGAATTGGCCAATTTTTGTAATAAGCTATAATGTGTTGTCAAAAGACAAACAAGCGAGTAAAAATGTAATGACCTGACCAGTCGTTTTGCGTATCAGGACCCCGTTCCCCAGAATGAGACTTCCCGTAGCGGCTTATTATGATTTATGACTTGCGAGGATGGGTGGTTCGGGATTCGGAAGCGTTTAGAGTGGTATAGGAACACTTGGTTCCTTAAGGATGGTCTTTAAGGCCAAGTTTGACTTCGGTCAACATTTTGAGCAAACGACCTCGGAATCGAATTTCGGCGGTTCTGGTAGCTTCGTATGATGATTTCAAACTTGGGCTATGTTCGGAATGGGTTTTGGATGACTCGGGGGCGTTTCGGCGCCCAATATCGAAATTAGAGTTTCCTTAAGTTTGAAATTTGGTTTGGAACGTGTTTTTGTGTTATCGAGGTACGAACAAAATTCTAAGAACGGGAATAGTTCCGCTATGACATTTATGACTTGCTTGTAAAATTTGGTGTCATTCCGAATAGTATAGATCGGTTCGGCGCATTGTTAGTGAATTCAAGAAACTTAAAGTTCCTAAGTTTGGTTCTAGGGGTTTTAAGGTGTGATTTTGAGTTTTTGCGTTGTAGCGGGTGTTCCGAAGGCTCGAGCGAGTCCGTATTATAATTTGGGACTTGTTGGTATATTTGGTCAGGGGATCGGGTGGGCCCAAATGCCTCTCGGGCACCAAATGAGGCCAAAAACCAGCTGAAGCAGTTGCTGGTGCACCTGATCTAGTGTGACCGCAAGTGCGGTTGCCCAGTCGCAGGTGCGAGACCGTTCCTGCGGTCCCAGCCTCGCAGGAGCGACCCCGGGTGGGATGCCCAGTTCTCGCAGGTGCGGTCCTTCCCCCCGCAGGTGCGGAGCCGCAAGTACGAACTCCTGCCCACAGGTGCGAGCCCAGGCCCTTGTCCCATTTCCCACAGGTGCGAGTTATTTCTCGCAGGTGCGGTCCTTGAGCCGCAGGTGCGGAACTATTGAAGGCAGTGTGTTCTTTTAAACACGGAAAATGTTCATTTTCTCCATTTTTCTTCCACCATTGTCGACTTAGGGAGCTTGGGAAAGGGCCAATCCACCTAGCTACTGAAAGGTAAGTGATTTCTACTCTAATATTAGTTTAATACATGAAATCCTAGGTAGATTAACCTCCTAATTAGTGGAAAATCATGGGTTAGAGTAAAAACCTAGGTTTTATGAAAATTGGGAAAATTACCAAGAAATTTGCCATGGAATCATACAAAAACTATATATTAATGATCCTTAGGTTATGGGTAAGTGTTTCCTTCAAATATTTCCGGAATCCGAGCACGTGGGCCCCGGGGGTGTATTTTGAGATATTGAAAAGTAGGCTAAATTGATTAACTAAATAGGAAAATTCCATAGTTTTGAGCATAAATTGATATATTTATGTAACATTTGGCTAGTTTCGAGTCCTTGGGTGACGTTTGGAGTTTCGGGCGCGTTCTTGACCCGGAGAGTAGGTTCGACACAAGGTGAGTCTCCTTTCTAACCTTGTAAGAGGGAATTGTCCCCATAGGTGATTATAAATAATTGCATGTCCTTATTTGCGGGGGTTACGCATGCACGAAGTGACGAAAGTCCATGTGTACCAACTACTATGTTATGTGGGTAGTTCTAGAACTCACAAGCATGCTTATATGTGCCTCACATGTATTCCTAAATGCATTTTGAGTTGCTTATTATCCTTGAATTGGGATGAGAATATTAGGAAGTTGTATTCCATATTATATTGCTTAAGTTCTTGCTTTAAAGTATAATCTCTGTTAACTCCTTAAATATTGATAATTTTATGTATGTATGCGTCACCCCCGTCACATGTATGATTCCTGAGCGGAATTTTTATAGCCCTACTATTATATCAACCGCGTCGCATATTCGATTCGCGAGCGGGGTAATAGATGCATCTATGGTTCGAGCCGTTTGACCCTCGGCAGTGCACATTTATTTTCGCGACGCTTCGGTCGTACGCTTTCAGCTAATTATGTGCTATATGATTTACTGGGAATTTGTTGTAATTGTATAAATTGTTTCATGTGATAAAAGGAATTTAGTACATTATATGCTAGTAAAATTTGACATGCAAAGGTAATTACAACTATACTTGATATTTTTTGTCTTTTTGATTACT
This sequence comes from Nicotiana knightiana, assembly GCA_005239525.1. Taxonomy (NCBI): domain Eukaryota; kingdom Viridiplantae; phylum Streptophyta; class Magnoliopsida; order Solanales; family Solanaceae; genus Nicotiana; species Nicotiana knightiana. The sequence goes on along the minus strand of ML380623.1, from coordinate 89,525 downwards.
ACGACTGTTATGCCTGCCTAATTCCTATTAAATTATGTTATTTAAATAAATGTTGACCCTAGTAAGTATCACGTCTACCTCTCTTCACTACTTCTTCGAGATTAGGCGGGATACTCACTAGGTACATATCTGTTTATGTACTCATGCTACGCTTCCGTACTTAATTGTACAGGCTCTGAGGCAGGTACATCTGGACATTTATCCGGAGCTCGTCCCTGACGTATACTTGGAGTGGACTTCTCGGTGAGCTTCTTTCCCTGACGTATCTCTCTGGCAGCACCTTGGAGTTCCTCTTTTCTTTTGCTATGTCTGTATTACTTTTCTTTAGACAGTAGGGCAAACTTGTATTTTCTATTGGATACTCATTTCTATTAGATGCCCGTAGACCTGTGACGCCAGTTCCTAGCATGCCCACGTAGTGGATATTCTATTCTTTTGGGTTGTAATTATCGGCGGTGATTACTATATTTATTTCTCACTTTGGTCGTCTAAGTCACTAATTTACTTCAAATTTATGCTTTTGAAAGAAAAACCTCTTAAGTATGGTGAATTGTTTTATAAATTAAAAAGAGATCACTAGTAAATTAAAGTTGGCTTGCCTGACATCGAAGTTGGGCGCCATCAAGACCTAAATTGGGATTCGGTTCATGACAACATGGTATCAGAGCTCTAGGTTCACGTAGGTCTCACAAGTCTCGGGCAAACCTAATAGAGTCTTGTGGATCGATACAGAGACGTCTGTATTTATCTTCGGGAGGCTATAGGGTGTTAGGAAACCTCTTTTTATTCATGTTCTATCGTGCAGTCGATGGTTTACTAAATCTCGTTCTTCTATTCTCTCACAGATGGTGAGGACACGCGCGGCTGATGTTCCAGACCCAGGAGATGCCGTTACCCCCACCCCCTGAGGTCGTGGCAGAGGCCGGGGGAGGGCACCGACCCGAGGTAGGGGATGAGGGTGTCCCATCACAGATGAGCAAGGCGAGGTTCCCCTAGCAGATCCTGTCCCAGTAGACTTTATGACAGCGCCAGGCTTCCAGGAGGTCATGGGCCGTATGATGCGGTTCATGGACACGATGACTCAGGCTGGTTTATTTCCAGCGAATCCTGCCACATCTCAGGCGGGAGGGAGAGCCCAGACCCCTACTGCCCAGGCTGCAGGACATGCATCAACAGTATATGAGACTCCGGTACACTACCCGTGGGTGGAGCCTAGCCGATAGCAGCAGCACCTGAGCTCAAACCAGTTGCAGACGACGATCCGCAGAAGTTACTGGATAGGTGGACCCGATTGCACCCTCCTATCTTCGGAGGTGAGAAGGGTGACGATGCGCAGGACTTCATTGATAGGTGCAGGGACAGACTGCACAACATGAGGATATTGGAGTCCCATGGAGTGGACTTCACTACTTTTCAGCTTGAGGGCAGGGCCCGCAGATGGTGGCAGTCCTATGTCCTTGGTAGACCAGCAGGTTCCCCTTCCATCACTTGGGAGCAGTTCACTCAGCTGTTCCTGGACAGGTATATCCCACCCTCCGAGAGGGAAGAGTTGCGATATCAGTTTGAGCAGCTGGAGCAGGGACAGATGTCAGTAACAGACTACGAGGCCAGGTTTTCTGAGTTGTCTCATCATGCCCTTATGATACTTCCTACTGATGCTGAGAGAGTGCGGATAATTGTAGCTGGGTTGCACTCAGGTATTAGGGCCAACATGGCCCGAGAGGTGGAGATGGGGACTCCCTATTAGCTTGTGGTCGAGATAGCTCACCGGATTGAGGGTTATCGTTCGAAGGGCAGAGTCAGCAGGATAAGAGAGCTAGATTTTCAAGAGATTTCAGAGGTGCCCCAGCCAGGGGTAGAGGTTAGTTCGGTAGAGGGCAACCTAGCAGGCCTCCATATTTAGCTCCTCCACCACCTCCCCGTGGTGCTCCAGTGAGGCCCTATTTTAGCGCCATGCCAGAGAGTTCCTACCGTCCACCAACCATTCGGGGTTCCTCAGGCGGGTATTCTGGTCATCAAGGGTCTTCTAGTCCTTACTTCAGTGCCATGCCGGAGGGTTCTCACCGTCCACTAGCTATCCAGGATCCTTCTTCAGTGCAGCAGGCCATGCCACTAGCTAGATGTTATGAGTGTGGGGGTCCAGAACATATGAGGAGGACTTGTCCCAGGCTTCGGGGCAAGGCCGTTCAGTAAAGCTACAACCTACATTTTCAGCACCGGCGGTTCGTCCACCCAGAAGTGGCGGGCAGACTGGTAGAGGTCATCCCAGAGGTGGAGGCCAGGTAGGGGAGCTCTGCCGGCCCCTATTCATTCCAGCGGAGGTTAGTCATCCGGTGCTCCAGCTAGATTCTATGTTATTCCGACCCGATCAGATGTAGTGGCCTCAGATGCCGTGATCACAGGTACTATTTCAGTAGGTGGTAGAGATGCATCAGTGTTATTTTATCCAGGATCCACCTATTCATATGTGTCATCCTTATTTGTTTGTTTCCCGGATATTCCTCGTGAGTCCTTGGGTACTCCTATTTATGTGTCCACTCCCGTGGGCGATTCTGCGGTTGTAGACCAAATTTATTGGTCCTGTGTGATTTTATTCTGTAGGTTCGAGACCGGAGCGGACCTTCTATTGCTAGACATGGTTTATTTTGAGGTTATTTTAGGCATGGATTGGTTATCTACTTATCATGTCGGGCTAGATTTCCATGCCAAGACAGTTACCTTAGAATGCCCGAGTCGCCTATGCTGGAGTGGAGAGGTTCCTAGTTAGTGCAGCCAGCCGGGTTGTTTCATTCCCGAAGGCTCGACATATGGTCGAGAAGGGTTGTCTGGCCTATCTTTCTTATGTGCAGGACACCACCGCCGAGTCTCCGATGATTGATTCAGTGCCAGTGGTTCGAGAGTTTGCTGATGTATTTCCTTCAGACCTTCCAAGCATGCCTCCGGATCGTGATATTGATTTCTGCATTAATTTAGCTCCAGGCACCCAGCCTATATCTATTCCTCCATAGTATGGTTCCGAAAGAGTTGAAGGAGCAGCTTGCGGAGTTGTTAGCTAAGGGGTTTATCAGGCCGAGTGTATCACCGTGGGGTGCCCCAGTTTTATTTGTGAAGAAGAAGGATGGGACTATGCGAATGTGTATTGACTACCGCCGGTTGAACAAGGTCACCATTAAGAACAACTATCCTTTGCCACGCATCGATGATTTGTTTGACCAGTTTCAGGGTGCCCGAGTGTTTTCTAAGATTGATTTGAGATCGGGATATCATCAGTTGAAGATTCGGGCCTCAGATGTTCCGAAGACTGCTTTTCGTACGAGATATGGCCATTATGAGTTCCTGGTGATGTCCTTTGGCTTGACTAATGCCCCAGCAGCATTTATGGACTTGATGAACAGGGTGTTCAGGTCGTACATTGATTCTTTTGTCATCGTCTTCATTGATGACATTCTGATTTACTCACGTAGCCTGGGAGAGCACGAGCAGCATTTGAGACTTGTGCTCCAGACCTTGCAAGAACAAAAGTTATATGCTAAGTTCTCCAAGTGTGAGTTCTGGTTGGATTCCGTGGCATTCTTGGGACATGTGGTATCTGGAGAGGGTATCAAGGTTTATCCTCAGAAGATTGAGGCAGTTCAGAGTTGGTCACGTCCTACTTCAGCTATAGAGATCAGGAGTTTCTTGGGTCTAGCAGGCTACTACTGGCGATTTGTGGAGGGCTTTTCATCCATTGCAGCCCCACTGACTAGATTGACTCAGAAGAATGCCCCGTTTCGATGGTCCAACGAGTGTGAATCGAGCTTTCATAAGCTCAAGACAGCATTGACCTCAGCACCAGTTCTGGTATTGCCTTCCGGTTCTGGGATGTATATGGTATATTGCAACGCTTCACGCGTTGGCTTGGGGTGTGTGTTAATGCAGGAAGGGAGAGTTATTTCTTATGCTTCATGCCAACTGAAGGTTCATGAGAAAAATTATCCTGTGCACGATTTGGAGTTGGCGGAGATTGTTCATGCTCTTAAGATTTGGAGGCACTATTTTTATGGGGTGTCCTGTGAGGTTTATACAGACCACCGCAGCTTACAGCACTTGTTTAAACAGAGGGATCTTAATTTGAGGCAGCGCAAGTGGCTTGAGTTGCTGAAGGATTATGACATCACCATTCTTTATCATCCGGGCAAGGCGAATGTGATAGCAGATGCTTTGAGCAGGAAGGCGAAGAGTATGGGTAGCTTGGCTTATATTTCAGCAGAGGAGAGACCTCTAGCCTTGGACATTCAGTCCTTGGCTAATCGCCTGGTGAGATTAGACCTTTCAGAGCCTCATCGAGTTCTAGCACATGTGGTTGCTCAATCTTCATTGTTGGGTGAAATTAAGGCTGGGCAATTTGATGATTCGTGCTTGGCAGAGCTTCGGGAGACAGTGGTTCAGGGTGGTGCCAAGGAGGTTACTATTGGAGAGGATGGCGTTCTGAGACTTCAGGGCCATTTATGTGTTCCTAACGTTGATGGTCTGAGAGAGAGGATTCTAGAGGAGGTGCACAGTCCACGATACTTTGTTCATCCTGGTGCTACGAAGATGTATCGTGATTTGAAGCAGCATTACTGGTGGAGGCGGATGAAGAAGGACATTGTGGAGTATGTGGCTAGGTGTCTTAATTGCTAGCAGGTTAAGTGTGAGCACCAGAGGCCAAGAGGCCTACTTCAGCAGATGCCCATTCCCGAGTGGAAGTGGGAGCGCATCACTATGGACTTCGTGGTTGGGTTACCTCGGACTTTGCAAAAAGTTGACGCGGTTTGGGTCATTGTGGATAGATTGACCAAATCGGATCATTTCATTCTAGTGGCTACTACTTATACTTCTGAGAGGTTGGCCTAGATCTACATTCGGGAGATAATCCGGTTTCACGGTGTCCATTATATCAGATAGAGGTCCTCAGTTCACCTTGCACTTCTGGAGAGCGTTGCATAGTGAGATGGATACCCAGATAGATCTCAGCACATCATTTCACCTTCAGACTGATGGTAAGTCGGAGCATACGGTTCAGATATTAGAGGACATGCTCTAGGCATGTGTGATTGACTTCGGAGGTCAGTGGGACCAGTTCTTGCCTTTGGCCGAGTTTGCTTACAATAATAGTTACCAGTCTGGCATCGAGATGTCTCCATTTGAGGCTTTGTATGGTCGACGATGTCGTTCTCCTATCGGGTGGTTTGAGCCTGGCGAGGCTAATTATATGGCACTGACCTGGTGAGAGATGCTTTAGAGAAAGTGAAGTTGATTCAGAAGAGGCTCCGCATATCACAGTCCAGACAGAAGAATTACGCGGATCAGAAGGCGCATGATGTATCATTTATGGAGGGAGATAAGGTTCTGTTGAAATTCTCGCCGATGAAGGGCATTATGAGGTTCGGGAAGAAGGGCAAGCTGAGCCCGAGGTTTATAGGTCCTTTCGAAGTATTGAGGCGAGTTAGAGGGGTTGCTTATGACCTTGCTTTACCTCCCAGTTCATCAGGAGTTCATCCGGTCTTTCATGTATCCATGCTCCGGAGGTACCACACCGATTTCTCTCACGTGGTTGATTTCAACGCTATTAAGTTGGATGGGAAGTTGGGCTATGAGGAGGAGCCAGTTGCTATTATTGACAGGCAGGATCGCCAGTTGAGATCCAAGAGAGTTTATGCCGTAAAGGTCCAGTGGAGGGGCCAACCAGTCGAGGAGGCGACCTGGGAGTCCGAGGAGGACATGCGGAGCAGATATCCACATTTATTCAGCACTTCAGGTATGATTCTAGACTCGTTCGAGGACGAACGTTTATTTAATAAGTGGAGAATGTAACGACCCGACCGGTCGTTTTGCGTATCAGGACCTCGTTTCCCTAAATGAGACTTCCCGTAGCGTCTTATTATGATTTATGACTTGCGGGGACGGGTGGTTCGGGATTCGGAAGCGTTTAGAGTGGTATAGGAACACTTGGTTCCTTAAGGTTGGCCTTTAAGGCCAAGTTTGACTTCGGTCAAAATTTTGAGTAAACGACCTCAGATCGAGTTTCGACGGTTTCGGTAGCTTCGTATGATGATTTCGGACTTGGGTGTATGCTCGGAGTGGGTTTTGGATGACCCGGGGGTGTTTCGGTGCCCAAAATCGAAATTAGAGTTTCCTTAAGTTTGAAATTTGGTTTGGAACGTGTTTTTGTGTTATCGAGGTTTGAACGGAATTCCAATATCGGGAATAGTTCCGTTATGACATTTATGACTTGCCTGCAAAATTTTGTGTCATTCCGAGTAGTATAGGTCGGTTAGGCGCATTGTTAGCGAATTCAAGAAACTTAAAGTTCCTAAGTTTGGTTCTAGGGGTTTCGAGGTTTGATTATGAGTTTTAGCGTTGTTGCGGGTGTTTTGAAGGCTCGAGCGAGTCTGTATTATGATTTGGGACTTGTTGGTATATTTGGACGGGGGCTCGGGTGGGCCCAGGTGCCTCTCGGGCACCAAACGAGGCCAAAAACTTGCTGAAGCAGTTGCTGGTGCACCTGATCTGGTGTGACCGCAGGTGCAGTTTCCCAGTAACAGGTGCTAGACCACTCCTGCGGTCCCAACCCAGCAGGTGCGACCCCAGGTGGGATGCCCAGTTCTCGTAGGTGCTGGCCTTCCCCCTACAGGTGCGGAGCCGCAGGTGCAGACTCCTGCCTGCAGGTGCGAACCCAGGCCCTTCTCCTATTTCCCACAAGTGCGAGCTATTGCTCGCAGGTGCGGTCCTTGAACCGCAGGTGCGGAACTACTGAAGACACTTGTGTTCTTTTAAACACGGGAAATGTTCATTTTCTCTATTTTTCTTCCACCATTGTCGACTTAGGGAGCTTGGGAAAGGGCCAATCCACCTAGCTACTGAAAGATAAGAGATTTCTACTCTAATATTAGTTTAATACATGAAATCCGAGGTAGATTAACCTCCTAATTAGTGGAAAATCAGGGGTTAGAGTAAAAATCTAGGTTTTATGAAAATTGGGAAAATTACCAAGAAATTTGCTAATGAATCATACAAAAACTATATATTAATGATCCTTAGGTTATGGATAAGTGTTTCCTTCGAAAATTTCCGGAATCCGAGCACGTGGGCCCGGGGGTGTATTTTGAGATATTGCAAAGTAGGCTAAATTGGTTAACTAAATAGGGAAATTCCATACTTTTGAGCATAAATTGATGTATTTATGTAACATTTGGATAGTTTCGAGTCCTTGGGTGACGTTTGGAGTTTCGGGCGCGTTCTTGACCCGGAGAGTAGGTTCGACACAAGGTGAGTCTCCTTTCTAACCTTATAAAAGGGAATTGTCCCCATAGGTTATTATAAATAATTGCATGTCCTTATTTGTGGGGGCTACGCACGGACGAAGTGACGAGAGTCCGTGCGTAGCTACTACTATGTTATGTTGGGTAGTTCTAGAACTCACAAACATGCTTATATGTGCCTTACATGTATTCCTAAATGCATTTTGAGTAGCTTATTATCCTTGAATTGGCATGAGAATATTAGAAAGTTGTGTTCCATATTATATTGCTTAAGTTCTTGCTTTAAAGTATAATCTCTGTTAACTCCTTAAATATTGATAATTTTAAGTATGTATGCGGCATCCACGTCACATGTATGATTCGTGAGCGGAATTTTTATAGCCCTACTATTATGTCGACCGCGTCGCATGTTCGATTCGCGAGCGGGGTAATAGATGCATCTATGGTTCGAGCCGTTCGACCCTCAGCAGTACACATTTATTTTCACGACGCTTTCGGCCGTACGCTTTCGGCCGTTTATGTGCTATATGATTTACTGGGTATTTTTTGTAATTGTATAAATTGTTTCATGTGAAAAAAGGAATTTAGTACATTATATGCAGTAAAATTTGATATGCAAAGGTAATTACAACTATACTTGATATTTTATGTCTTTGTGATTACTACGACTGTTATGCCTGCCTAGTTCCTATTAAATTATGTTATTTAAATAAATGTTGACCCTAGTAAGTATCACGTCTACCTCTCGTCACTATTTCTTCGAGATTAGGCGGGATACTCACTAGGTACATATCTGTTTATGTACTCATGCTACGCTTTCGTACTTAATTGTACATGCTCTGAGGCAGGTGCATCTGGGTATTTATCCGGAGCTCTTCCCTGACGTATACTTGGCGTGGGCTTCTCTGTGAGATGTTTTCCCTGACGTATCTCTCTGGCAGCACCTTGGAGTTCCTCGTTTCTTTTGCTATGTCTGTATTACTTTTCTTTAGACAGTAGGGAAAACTTGTATTTTTTTTGGATACTCGTTTCTATTAGATGCCCGTAGACCTGTGATGCCAGTTCCTGGCATGCCCACGTAGTGGATATTCTATTCTTTTGGGTTGTAATTATCGGCGGTGATTACTAAATTTATTGCTCACTTTGGTCATCTAAGTCACTAATTTACTTCAAATTTATGCTTTTGAAAGAAAAACCTCTTAAGTATGGTGAATTATTTTATAAATTAAAAAGGGATCACTAGCAAATTAAAGTTGGCTTACCTGACAGCGAAGTCGGGCGCCATCGCCACCTAAATTGGGATTCGGGTCGTGATAAAAAAACCAAGAAAACATAGAAAAACACGATCACGAAATCAAAGTGTGGCATTTTTTGGACTCAAACGATAAAAATAGGTGGAAAAAAAGCCGACTATCATTTTATATGCAGCGCAGTTATTCATTGCGCTATATATTAACGACACGTTTGTCCGTTAAGGTATAGCACTGTGAACTACCACGTTATATTTAAACTCAAAATTAGCGGGAGGTATAGTGCATATATATATAGCGCCTCCTATATATGCGCTACAACTACTTAAAAAATCATGCCATCTCCTTCCCCGACCAAAAACCAGCAGAAACCCAAAAAAACCCCCCCCCGCCACACACACACATTTTTAAAGCAAAAGAACTCCATTGGAACCCACCCGCCCCACAAAAAGTGTATCTTCTCCGTATTGTCGTGCAATGGATCTCGTCTATTGCTCGTTTCGGCCCCTAAATCATCAAAATTTCGCATTCCAAAAACTTTAAATCGAGGCATTCTGACATACTTTTGGTAAAACTCATGTATATAAAATATTTATTAGTTGTTTTTTCATTGTGGTCTATGTTTTTTGTGATCGTTTTGTGATTTTATTAATTTATTATTTTTTATCCGGATTAGATTATTTATGTGCTAAAAAATTAGTAAAAAAGATGAATTATTATTTTATGGATAATTAATGTTAAATATTATTTTATTATTGTACATATATTAATATGTGACTTTATTGGTGTTTGGTGCCCTATAGTGTTAAGTTGTGCCCTTAATGTTATGTAGTGCCCTATACCGTAATAAAACTGATAATAAATTTTAGCTTATGATAGTTGACTTTGTTTATGGCCATTTAGAGTTGTGTTATCTTAGTGCTTTTTAAGGTTCCGTTGGGTAGAATAAAAACTACGTGCTCTTCTTAGCGAACCCGGATAGAGTACTCAGTTATGGATTTAATATATCGGTAGATAATTATCAAAATATTAGATAGGAATCATAAAATAATCAACTGCCGAAAAATTTGGGTAAAATATGAGAGTTAACAAACAAATCATTACGAATGGAGTAAATTCAATATTATTTCTACCATTTGGGACTGGACATGCTGCAACATACAGGCGAGGGAGCGACAACTTTGCACGTGTTTGGCCGTCGGGTTACTGATCTTGCTGTCGAGACATTGAGACGTATCCGGGAGGATGGGCGCTTAGGATCTGGGGCTGCTTATGTGCCGCCCGAGGAATCAAGCTTCCATTCAACAATAGTACCGGGGTTAAAGTGTTGCAATGCAGCCATGTACCTGGGTAGAGCGGAAAAGGACTTATCCTAGTTACCATAAATAATTTCAAATGCACGTTTACACCCGAGAAATTCCTTTATTTTGGTAATGGTACATCCATATACCTGGTGGACAAATGTTATACACTCTTTGATCTTGTACCTTATGGACGCTTCAATGTGTGGAATCAAGACAAAAGAAATCAATTCAACATTCAAGTTAAAATGATNTGGCATGAGAATATTAGAAAGTTGTGTTCCATATTATATTGCTTAAGTTCTTGCTTTAAAGTATAATCTCTGTTAACTCCTTAAATATTGATAATTTTAAGTATGTATGCGGCATCCACGTCACATGTATGATTCGTGAGCGGAATTTTTATAGCCCTACTATTATGTCGACCGCGTCGCATGTTCGATTCGCGAGCGGGGTAATAGATGCATCTATGGTTCGAGCCGTTCGACCCTCAGCAGTACACATTTATTTTCACGACGCTTTCGGCCGTACGCTTTCGGCCGTTTATGTGCTATATGATTTACTGGGTATTTTTTGTAATTGTATAAATTGTTTCATGTGAAAAAAGGAATTTAGTACATTATATGCAGTAAAATTTGATATGCAAAGGTAATTACAACTATACTTGATATTTTATGTCTTTGTGATTACTACGACTGTTATGCCTGCCTAGTTCCTATTAAATTATGTTATTTAAATAAATGTTGACCCTAGTAAGTATCACGTCTACCTCTCGTCACTATTTCTTCGAGATTAGGCGGGATACTCACTAGGTACATATCTGTTTATGTACTCATGCTACGCTTTCGTACTTAATTGTACATGCTCTGAGGCAGGTGCATCTGGGTATTTATCCGGAGCTCTTCCCTGACGTATACTTGGCGTGGGCTTCTCTGTGAGATGTTTTCCCTGACGTATCTCTCTGGCAGCACCTTGGAGTTCCTCGTTTCTTTTGCTATGTCTGTATTACTTTTCTTTAGACAGTAGGGAAAACTTGTATTTTTTTTGGATACTCGTTTCTATTAGATGCCCGTAGACCTGTGATGCCAGTTCCTGGCATGCCCACGTAGTGGATATTCTATTCTTTTGGGTTGTAATTATCGGCGGTGATTACTAAATTTATTGCTCACTTTGGTCATCTAAGTCACTAATTTACTTCAAATTTATGCTTTTGAAAGAAAAACCTCTTAAGTATGGTGAATTATTTTATAAATTAAAAAGGGATCACTAGCAAATTAAAGTTGGCTTACCTGACAGCGAAGTCGGGCGCCATCGCCACCTAAATTGGGATTCGGGTCGTGATAAAAAAACCAAGAAAACATAGAAAAACACGATCACGAAATCAAAGTGTGGCATTTTTTGGACTCAAACGATAAAAATAGGTGGAAAAAAAGCCGACTATCATTTTATATGCAGCGCAGTTATTCATTGCGCTATATATTAACGACACGTTTGTCCGTTAAGGTATAGCACTGTGAACTACCACGTTATATTTAAACTCAAAATTAGCGGGAGGTATAGTGCATATATATATAGCGCCTCCTATATATGCGCTACAACTACTTNTGGATTTAATATATCGGTAGATAATTATCAAAATATTAGATAGGAATCATAAAATAATCAACTGCCGAAAAATTTGGGTAAAATATGAGAGTTAACAAACAAATCATTACGAATGGAGTAAATTCAATATTATTTCTACCATTTGGGACTGGACATGCTGCAACATACAGGCGAGGGAGCGACAACTTTGCACGTGTTTGGCCGTCGGGTTACTGATCTTGCTGTCGAGACATTGAGACGTATCCGGGAGGATGGGCGCTTAGGATCTGGGGCTGCTTATGTGCCGCCCGAGGAATCAAGCTTCCATTCAACAATAGTACCGGGGTTAAAGTGTTGCAATGCAGCCATGTACCTGGGTAGAGCGGAAAAGGACTTATCCTAGTTACCATAAATAATTTCAAATGCACGTTTACACCCGAGAAATTCCTTTATTTTGGTAATGGTACATCCATATACCTGGTGGACAAATGTTATACACTCTTTGATCTTGTACCTTATGGACGCTTCAATGTGTGGAATCAAGACAAAAGAAATCAATTCAACATTCAAGTTAAAATGATTCCCACTGAATGTGTCCATTTCACAAGTGTGGGTGCCAATGTATTTCCCGATAATCCACATATTTGTTTTCAACTTTCTCGCAGGCAACATTCAATTACGATATTTAAACCATCTATGACAAATAACCTTATATACTTTCGGAGATGACTCATGAACCACGATCTCACGACACTCTTTTATGTTGTACATTCGCACTGCCCTACTTAGGCGCGGTTTATCAACAAAAAACATGCCCTTTGACAGCACCGTTGCTCTAGATTCATCCCACATTGCCGTCTCAAAATTCATCAAGATCCCTTGTGAGGGCATCCACATCCGGCATACTTGGAAATTGATCAAGGTAGGGAATCTCCCTTAAATGAAACGTCACATGGTACTCGTACACTCTTGGTATAACAGGAGGTGGAGCATGCTCTCTCATCAAATCAGTTTCATCATTCTCGTCCTCATATCATCACCCTCATCAGGGAAGGGTGTGTCATCTCCAGACTCATCAGTATTGTTGTCATAATCACTATCATCTTCCTGACTCTGCGCATCTGCCAGATCCCGATTAAATATGTCACTTTCGGGCAATTGAGTAAGGATAGGACCTTCAAGTTACTTGTTTTCACTGCACAACCAATAAAATAATGAGTTTCTCAAATTTATCCAAACATTACATATTAACTTTATCACTTAACTTATAAATCATAATGTGTTGATATCCCATGATGCACATTATCCTGTTGCTGATGACTCCCGGATGGACCACCATGATCAAACACACTAAAATTAGGCATATTCCAATTGTCCGTTGGTTCATAACTTGTAAAATTCATATCTGGAGTACCCTGTAAATATGCGAGTGTTAATATAAATACAATACAAAAAAATAACATCGTAACACAAAGAAAAATTGAAGTTTACCACTCGGCTTGTGGATTATGTAAACATGGGGAGAAATTATGTCTCCGCTCCTCATTCGCCTGTGGAGATAAGTTTAGATCTGACCAAACTCTTTCACCCGAAACCTGTTTGGATAAAAGTGCTCCAAAAAAGCCACCTGATGATTGAGGGATTTCTGTATTTTGCGAAACTTCAACGCCTTCAGAGTCCTCAAAAAATATGTCAGAGTTTCATTGTCTTTGATGTTAAACTCAATACAACAAGCAACCTCTTGCGGAGTAACAGAATACATATATCTTTCGGTTATTTTAATATGAATTGAACGTTTGCTCACACTCATTTTTTTTTACATAACAACGATATTAATCTATCGTACTCCATTGTAATTAAAAAGTTAACATGACACTGTCGAGAACAACTATAGCATACTGAGTTATTCTCCATCACAACCTCGCCCTCAATATAATGAAACCTTAATTTTTAGATCTTCGGACATTATGACAAAATACAAAATAACTTAACGAACAAATAATTCGGAATACCTGAAGAATCTGAATGGATTTTTACCAAATTCTGAAACTCCTTAAATAAGAAAAAATATAGTCTGGGAGTACAATCAATGAGGTATAGTGCATGCACAATAGTGTTATATATGTATCACGTATACTGCATGCGCTATACCCATATAAATTATTGATGGGTCAGTAAAGTACAAATGAATTATTGGTGGGACATGAAAGTTTAAATAAAGTGCGGTTATTTATCACACTATATTTTAATGGATAAACGTGTCATTAATGTATAGCGCGGTTAATAATCGTGCTATATATAAAATAGTAGTCAATTTTTCTATTTTTATCGTTTGGATCCAAAAAAATCACACTTTCGTTCCGAACTCGCAAAATACGAGTAACTAATTTGATAGAAGTAAACATACGAAACAATCATTGGGACACGATCCCAGCCTCATCGAGATAAGTACGTGCCTTAACAGATGACATACATTGTATAAAGGCTGTTAGTAGGCAATGGATAATATTTAATATTTGGGGTAGTTTGAGCTCCAACCTATTTGACCTACACAGCCCGCTTATTTATTGAATTCAGTCCATCTTGACTTAACTTATTTCAGTCCATCTAAAATTTGGCTGGTTTTAATCCAAATTAATTCATGAGTAACTTTGTTAACATATCTTTAAAATATTTTTTTTGTTTGATATACTATACAGGACCATAACAAAAGTAAAAAAAAAAAAAAAAAAAAAAAAAAAAAAAAAATCATATATGATTATAAAACAATTCATACGACAATAACATATATTTATAAAGCTTGATAAGAGTTGATCGGATCGGCTATGATCCAAATTTTATCCCATCGTTATTCTGCCCAAGTAATTTTTGGGCGGGTCAATTGATCCGTTTATTTACTGACTCAACTTATTTTGACCAGCCCAAAATTAATCTCACCCGCCCATTTGACGCTTCTAATATTCATATATATTCATCAGAGACAGTTTCAGAATTCAATGTCAATAAAATCAGAGTAAATATACTCTATTTTAAACTACTTATTAAAGGGATAGGTCAATTGAACCCATTGTTTGCAGTCTCAATATACATGGATGGCATTTGTTGTGAATATACATAAGGAGAGTCAAAGTGGAAGGAGAGTGGGTGACCTACTAAATAAAATATTAAATTTAGGTTAGGCCAATAATAAAAGTTTTTGCTTAATGTGTTAGCCAGTTAGGTATCCAAATGAATGAGGACATTAAATACCCAACTTGAATGAACCATACATAAGATTGGTATATCGCAGTATATCCCAGATTTATCATTTATAAATGCAGCATTCGACGGAGTTAACGTACGACTTTGGTAAAGAGCTTTTTCAGTCATTTACTACTTCCGGTGGAGGTGGCAAAGTTAGAATTTGAAGTTTACTAGTTTGGATTTTTGGTTCTTTTGACTGAGTTATTGAAATTTAAATTAATAGTTTATATAGAAATAAGAATTTCTTAAAATAAATACAGAATTCAAATCACAATTATTGAATTCGTCAAAACACGTACGTAATCCATACTCTACTCTAACCAGGGGCGGATAGAGAGTAGGTTTGGTCCAAATCATGTATATATTGTCTTAAAAAATTCATTGGATACATACAAATTTAATTTAGAATTATAGTAACTTAAAATATTTAGAATCCTGAACTTATAAATTTCAAATCGTGGCTCCGTCTCTGACTTGGACGATCCACTCCCGTTGCATGGCGTAGTTCTAGTTCTAGAGCTTATATGTTCATAGTTTTCCCTAGACCACGCGTATATGTAACACAAATTATTGACTTGAAAAAAGATTCATGCATCTAATATTCAACGATATAAAAATTTGAAAAAATGGTAGAGTAAATGCCATAGTTATATGAGCTGATGAATCAGCTTCATTTATGACAAAATTTAGGTGCATACTCTTTTCAACCATTTAATATTTGAACCAGAATGCCTTCATTATCTCCAACTTCACATGTACAAAATATATGGAGAAGAAGAAGAGAGAAAAGGTCAATTCCACATGCACACGCAATTGGAAACTGCAACATTAATATGTAGAATTGTAGATTTGCAGTGATTATTAAGCTAGAGACTTTAATATATAACCTAAACTTTAATTTCGTCGTACTCCAATTGGTATATACGCATCAAAAAGTAGACTAACTCTCTGTTTATTCTCATTGTTTCATATTTACTCCACTCATCTTTTAATATTCTTCATCATTTTGTATTTTTTAGTCAACAAAAATTTATGGCTCTTTAGAGTAGAACCCGTAGTTCCTTTAAGACCAGATGATAAGCACTAATTACCTAATGGCCTAAATTATTGTGCGAATTATTATTATCATTATAATAAAAACTTTAGCTCTTCTAAGAAAGTAGGTGGCGGCATTGGAAGATGCAGATAAATAGGACTCGTTATATTACATTTTGGTTGGTATTCAACAACTGCAATAGGGGTGATTAATTATATTACAGTCAAACTTCTCTACAATAATCTCGTTTGTTCTGAATATTTTTGGATGTTATAACGAAATGTTGTTTATGGAGAACATATATTATAACATAACATAAAAATTGATTCCGCTAAAAATTGACTTTTATAGTGAAGCGTTGTTATATGAAGATGTTGTTATAGAGAAGTATGAATGTAGTACTACTACTCCAAGCAATAGTGTTGAGCACGGTAGGTTTTAAGTAGTTGTACTGAGCACGAGTAAATTCCAAGTGACAATGTCGAACACGGGTAGGTTCCATGTAGTTGTGCTAATTAAGCACAGGATTAGGTTCTAATTAAGTGCTGAGCATGAGAAGGTTCCACGTGGCCGTGCTAAACACGGGTAGGTTCCAAGCAGTCGTACTGAGCACGGGTAGGTTTCAAGCACCATGTTGATTAAGCACGACTGGTTCGAAGTGGTCGTGTTGAGTACAACTAGGTTCCAAGTGGTTGTGCTGAACACAGATATGTTCGAAATGGTTGTGTTGCGCACATGCAGCTAGGTTTAAGTGACAGTGTTGATCACGACTAGCTAGGTTCCATGTGGTCATGCTGACCATAGCTTCCAAATAGCCGTACTGAGCACAGTTAGGTTCCAAATAACTACCCTAAGAACATGATAGGTTCCAAGTACTAAGCAAGGGTCAGTTCATGCTATGCACGGGCAGTTAAAGTATTACTCCTTCCGATTCATAATAAATGATTTTTTGATTTTTGGCATATTCTTAAAAAAATAATATATTTTAAAAAAAATACTAACTCCTAGAAAAAAGTAGGTATTTTGAAAAAATAAAGTTAATTTTTTCTTGATTATGTAAAGGATCATTTATTTTGGACCAAAGTAAAAAGGCCAAAAAATCACTTATTATAAATTAGAGGGAGTACTAAAAAGTATAAATTAAAGAATACTCCCTCCGATCACTTTTACTTGTTCAGTATTTCAAAAATAGATTTTGCTTTTACGTGTCACTTTTAATATTTCATTCTTCTTGTTATACCCATAGTATTAATTACTTATTTCAAATTATTTTCTCAATCATTAAAAATATACATCAATTAATATGAGTATCATAGTAAATTATATATTTTATTTAATTTTTTTTAAGGGATGTACAAAGGTCATAGTGGACAACCCAAAAATGAATGGAGGGAATACTCATTATGAGCTCATTGTGACCCTTTCAGCATTTAATTTCCTCATAAAAGCTTAGGTAAACGCCAATTTTCAGCTAACTTTACATTAAATTTATGTTCTACATGAAGTAGTAGCTCACACATTTAATACCGACATCCATTCATTAGCTCTTAATGCCCTGTTTCATGATTTTATGTCTACTTTTGCAAATGATAGCTTGAACCTTGTAGCCAGTATTCCAAAGATACATTTATAGATGGACAACTTTGGGATAAAGTGAGAGTTGTAGCTATGTGATATTAGGAAATCATGAGAATTGAGATCAAACACCCACCCCTTGTAAAATGCAACGCACACTTTATAATAAACCAGTGTGATCCGGTCGAGAACTCAATGTATTCGTTGTCAGGGGCAGATTTAGGAAGGAGGTTCACCCCAACCCTTTCACTACATATAAGGCAAAATTTGTTTTGTGCCTATTATATTTTAAATCCCTTTAACACAACCCTAAAGTATAGCTTCATGATCAAAGCGGTTCAAAACCTTTGCGAGGTCGTCGCTGATTCAATTCCCGCTACCCATGTTAAGTTGTGGCTAAATTACATGTCAATTTTCACCATCACACTTATAATAGGAGGATAAAAACGGAGTTGCATTCGTGCCAACGATCTGAATAATGATCAAGTATACATCTATAGACTATACATACCAAATATTTTAAAAAATGAAAGTGCGGACATGAACAAAAGATTTTTGCATACAAGACAACCACTTTATCAAAGAAGGAACTTCAATCTCTTTGCTACTATATCTTATGAGTATATAAATATATAATGTTCTATAACTTACAAGACTATATGTATCTCTCTATATATATCTATACAAAAATCGTCGTAACTCAGTGGTTGTTCTTCCCATGATTTCATGTTTACATGGATATGTTTAGGTCAATACGAGGTTTTTTCATGCTTAGCACAGGCAATATTGGAACAATTGTATCGCATCGCGGACATTTTGGATTGGTTCTTGATATCAGCACGTAAAGGAGACAACTTGGACAACCAGCAACAAATGAATTCGCGAGCGAATTCATGTCGTGATCAGTAATATCTGTATTCTTGATTGATGATGTTGAGGAATTTGAAGTTGGAGATGATGTGATGGACATGAGTACTACTGATTCTGATACGGAGCGCTTCCTTTTTAATGACTCCTTCTCTGCCCTTTCTAAAGCAAATTTTACTTTCTCGAGGGTGCACACACTACGATTATAACCCGATGATGGTGGCGATGATGATAGTAGTTTTAGGTCTAACTTAGTATCCTCAAATAGACACTGAGGAAAGTTGAGATCTTGAAATTTTCCAACTGTTTGATATTTTGGTTGCTTATTCATTGATGAGAAATAATTCGAAGAACTTTTCCTCTGTAGATACACTTTTCCTGACTGTTGCAAATTAATTTCACCATATCAGTATCATTATTCATAATCCAACCATATAAATAAAACTATAAAATTAAATGGTTGATTATATTACTGCAAATATTTTTGTTATATTTTTCCGTACTTGATAAATGCTTGTAATAAATACCCCTAGCAAAATTCCATCACTAAGTACGTACTACAAATATTTACCGAAGGGGTACAACGGAGCCCGTTTAGACATAAGAAATTTTCTCTTTTTTTTCGAATTTTTTTCATCTTTTTTTTGAAATTAGTGTTTGGCCATAAAATTTCTAATTTCACTTGAAGATGAGTTTTGAAATTTTTCAAAAATTTGAAAAAACTATTTTTCAAAATTTTTACTCAGATCACTCACAAAAATCCAAAAACAATCCAAAATTATATTCATGTCCAAACACAACTCTAATTTTCAAATTCATTTTCACTTGAAATTTTTTTTTTACTTTTTTTTTTTCTTGAAATTTTACTATTCTTATGTCCAACGCTTACTAAATCCGTGAAAAAGAAAAGGAAAAAAAAATTAAGACTTAACACAAACTCCATCATTCAACTACATAGTACACCTTTATCTAAATAATTAAGGTTAGTCATACGAAATTTATGTAACCATAATTTAGGTTTCTTTTTCACTATTTTGTTTTTGTTCCATATAAACAAAGACACAAACAGATGTTATTTTTGTACTTCCTCTCTTCAATTTAGACGATACATTTTACTTATCTAGAGTCAAATTAACTAAACTTTAAAATTAAATTGGATTAATTTAATTCAGTAATTTAAAATTAAAATTAAAATTTTTAAAAACTATACAAAAAGAACTATAAGTTACAAATTTTTTCGTGTTAATATGATTAAAAATTATATTTAAAAATATTGATCAAACTTTAGGCAATTTGACTCTCAGTAGGCGAAACAACGAAGAAGAAATACCTTCAAGTCGAGGCGCTTTTCCCAACCAGAAGGAACCTGCAAGTCGAGGTCCAACTCCTTGGAATCAAGATTTGAACATCCTCCGAGCAAGTCCCGAGTGATCAGGGCCGTTAATTTTCCACCACTCCTTGACGATGAAGATGATGATGATGATTCATTCATGTCATTACCACCTTCGTTCAGTATCCTAACCAGAGTGTTGACTTCTACTGCCATATCTTAACCAAAGAAAAAAAAAGTATATATTTTTTAAAAAATATTGTAAGTATGTAGAAGGACAGAAGAGAGTAAGGGATTTGAAAGAATATTGAAACAGAAAGATAGAGAGAAACAGATAGACAAAAAAAAGAGTTGGGAAAATGGCTAATATATAAACGGGAAGAAAGAAGTAAATGGAGCCCGTTATGCATAAAAGGGATAATAATGAGTTTATAATATAGTCAGAGGCTGACGCACATGTTGAGTTGATTGAAATTACTTCGACAAACACTTCATATATAAATGTCTTCAGAAAATAATCATAAAATTCTTTACAAGACTAGCATCATATTCACGTGTGAATTAAACAATTAGTAAATACAGAGATTATACGAGTTACCTCTTGAAGCGTGAACAAAATAATTTAATATTCGTCCGGTGGGCAAAACTCAAGGAAGAAAAACATGTGTTTTTTAGTGTCAAAAAACGACCAGCTATATCCCATGTATATATAGCTACATTTTTTTTTAGGTCAAAACCCTTTTCCAAAATCTGTTAGGTTTTCTTTTTTCACTAAAAAAAGATTTTCTTTATTTTCAACTATTTAGATACAGTAGGGACCACATAATTTAATTAACAAGACTTCCTATTCTGGAATTAATTTTGAAATTTTGAAATAATTTTTACCACAATAAATTAAGAATTATTCCACTAAAAGTTCGTAATTGCATTCCTTAGTCTAATTTTGAAATTCTTTCATAAAACCTTATTAAACTCCCCATGTTAAGATTCAGATATTTACCAATAAAATTAAACTACTAACAATTTAATTTATTGATTACTTCCTTTAGACTTTCGCTTAACTTATTTCATGTGTTGGATACAAAATTCATCGGTCGGACTTACACATGAAAACTTATAAGCTTTCATAAAGGAGTATCATCAATCTTAAAAATCGAGACATGGATTCTATCAACTAATTATTACTTCGCCAATGTATATCATTATTGTCCAATTTACCAGGCTTATAGACTCACGAAATAATCTCGCCTTTTAATTAATCAAAACAATAAGTGACACACACAACTAATAATAATTATATCAAGATTAAGAGTATAAGTACATTAATGGACTAGAGAAATTATTTTATTAAGTCAGTATAAAATATTTATCTCTACTTGATCCGTTCACTACATACAAAATATTCTAGCACAAGAAGTTGGAATTAGACCATTCCCAAAATCAAGATAAATTACTTTTAATCTTGCGCTACAACTATTCCGATAGTTTGTCCAACTCCATCATTAGATTGTGAACATAAACTTTATGACTTATAAGAACCGATGATTTAGTCTTCCGTATATAAGCTAAACTATATACACTAAACCATCTACAATACAAGCAACGAATACACAAACCAATACATGATCTATTTAAAATAAAACTTTATTGAATTGAATAAGTAAATAAATAATTAGTCCATAAAGAATACTATAACAATACGCATGGCTTATAGTATATCCTATCAGTTATAGCAAAGTGATGTTATAGAGAACATATATTATAACATAACATGAAAAATAGTTCCGAAAAAAACTTGGCTTTTATAGTCAAGTGTTGTTATACAGGGATGTTATAAAGAAATATGACTCTATTAGCATAAGTTCCCGTACCTTAAATCATTATGAGCAGTGATAAATTTATACTGAGTTGTCATAGTCATAATGCGGGTGAACTTAATTATATAGTATTTTTGGTACTCCCCATTTACTTTTACTCATACACTATACTAAAATATATTTTTATTTGTCAATTTTAGCAAATTAAAAGAAGCCATTTTTTTTTCTTCATATTTTACTATTATCATTAACTACTCATTTCCAACTAATTCCTCAAGACTTCTTAAAATACAATTATTACGGGTGTTACAATAAAATATATAATTTATTTATTAATTCTTAAAAACGTGTTAAATTCATTGTGGACGAGTAAAGTGAACGGGAGGAAGTATATTATACTCTCTCTGTTTCAAATTAGATGAGGTACTTTCCTTTTTAATTTGTTCCAAAATAAATGACATATTCTTAAATTTAGAAATAATTCAATTTTAAACTCTTTATTTTACTTATTTTTTCTTTAATGAGAAGTTTTTATAACCACGTAAATATCATAATCCCACAAAACTTTTATCTCCAAACATTTTAAGACCATAAATTTTAAATATCATCTTTTTTTCTTAAATTTCTTCGTCTAAATTGAAAGGGATGGGATAGTATTTCGTAAGTGGATTCAGATTTGATATATGTATGAGATGAAAGAAGGGAGAGAGGGGGCCGTCAGTAATGGCGGCATTAAAAGCTAATAATGGCACTACAACGCTCATGTAATTTGTTGCGTGCACACTTTTCCATTACTACTCCTTAGACCTACGTAGCTCCATTTAATGTTCATTTGTAAGTAGTAATTATTCAGATCTCTCTGTTATAATATTTCTATATAATAATATTTTACTATAAAAATTAAGTTTTTTCGAAATAAATTTTTATATTATGTTATAATATATAATTTTTATCAAATTATTTCATTATAATATTTAAAAATATTCGAAAACAAATGAGGCTGTTATAGAGAGGTTCTAAATATACAGTAAAATCTCTATATAATAGCCTTATTTGTTTTTAATATTTTTGGATGTTATATCGAAGTGATGTTATAAAAAATATATATTACTCCCTTCATTCACTTTTACTTCGCAGGAATACTAAAAATAAATTTTTATTTTATTTGTCACTTTACGCATATTAAAAGGAGACACATTTTTTTTCCCTGTTACACCCACAATATTTATTATTCATTTCAAATCATTTTCTCAAATGTAATAAAATATGCATAAATTAATATGGATATCATAGTAAATTATGCTCTTTATTTATTATTTCTTAAGGATCGTGAAATGTCAAAACGTACCAAATAAAAGTGAACGGGCCAATATAGTATAATATAAAAATTGATTCCCGAAAAATTTAACTTTTATAATAAAGTGTTATTATGTAGAGATATTGTTATAGAGACGTGTATGTTATAGAGATAAGTAAGTGTTTAGGATTTATGGTTGAATTACATCTATGTACGAAACTTCCAAACTGCCTTTGAAAAGAATGACAGTAACATTTAGAATCCAATAAATGAACGATACTATTCTTTAATGACTATCTCTATAATTAATACTTATTTTTAAAGAGATAAATGGTAATTTAATTTAAATAATATCTATAATTAATGTTATTAAATAAATTTCCTAATAGATGAGCAAAACATGCACACTTCGGGGGAACGAATAAGAGGCATGACACGATCTGCTTCGAGGCAGTACAATTTCGATGACATTCAAGAAAGAGCGGGAATCTTTCAAGGGCACGTGGATCAGGGTGTAAATTATGGGACAAGATTTGTACGAGCTAGTACAAGTCCGTACTAGGTTGTTATACAGTTGTACCAATAGAATTCTTTATCATAATTAGAAATGTTTCATATTAGGGTTTTCCCCTCTTATATAAAGGGGATCCCAATCATTTGTAAAGGGACATCATTCACCGCAATAGAATATTTTGTTTTGCTTTTCTCGTTTATTGTGCTCAACAATTGTTCTTTAGTTTTATTGCTCTTAATTTATTGTTCATACTTTATTGCTCTTAACTCACCTCGAGATCCCCGAGGCTATCGAGCTCGAGGTCCCTGTTCCTTTGACAACACTTGTTTGGTTCATCATTTCTTCTCATTTACACTTAATATTTCTTGTCTATTTACTAGTATTGGAATAAATCACATATTTTTAGAACCATAAATCAAGTATAATTGTTACCACTATTTCGAGGTAAACAGTTTGGCGCCCACCGTGCGCTAAAGATAATAGTGATTATTTTAGTGCTAGTTTTCTGATAACACACATTATTCTTCACACTTTTTCTTGTCCAAGATTCTTTGATTTCAGGATTAAAATATGTCTAACTCAGCAAACACACCAATACATGGAAACGACGGCCTCAGATTCCATAGAGAAAATAATGCAACAGCTTCAGGGACCAGTGTGCCATCGCTTAACCCTGGGGTAACACTAGCACCAAACCCATTTGACGTTGGTTCACATATTGCTTTGCACGTCGACTTGGGTACTCATATTGAAGGAAGTGTACGCGGAGGGGACCAACTTGACGCAGAAAGGACACAGGCTCGAGAAGAAAGAGAAGTCAGTCTACAAGTAATTTTTGAAATGTTACAAGCAAAACAAGTTGCTATCCCTCAGTTGCAGAGTCAGCAAAAGACTCCGAGTGGAGCAGGACCAGAAACAGCTCCTCGAGTTGAGCCAACCCCCGAGAGATCAAGCAACAATGGGTCGAGAACGAACCTCATCATCATGAAAATGGTGGAGGAACTCACTAAGAGGATTGAGTCGGGAGAAAAAAGAATTGAGGACAACGATAAGAAAGTGAAAACCTACAATTCGAGGGTCGGCCAGATACCTGGAGCACCTCCGATTTTGAAGGGACTGGATTCGAAGAAGTTTGTACAAAAACTATTCCCCCCGAGTGCGGCTCCGAAGCCCATTCCGAAGAAGTTTCGGATGCCATACATCCCGAAATATAATGGGACCACTGATCCCAACGAGCACATCACCACATATACTTGTGGTATAAAGGGGAATGATTTGAAGGACGACGAGATCGAGTCTGTACTACTGAAGAAATTTAGGGAAACTTTGTCCAAGGGGGCTATGATGTGGTACCATAACCTGCCCCCGAACTCTACTGATTCATTCGCTATGTTAGCAGACTCATTTGTAAAGGCACATGTTGGTGCCATAAAGGTTGCAACAAGGAAGTCAGATGTATTCAAAATCAAGCAAAGGGAGAACGAGATGCTGAGGGAATTTGTGTCCTGTTTCCAGTTGGAACGAATGCAGTTACCACCAGTCTCTGATGATTGGGCCGTACAAGCCTTCACTCAGGGGCTAAATGAACGAAGTTCGATAGCTTCGAGGCAGCTGAAGCATAATTTGATCGAGTATCCCGCCGTAACCTAGGCGGATGTGCACAACAGGTACCAGTCAAAAATTAGGGTTGAGGATGACCAGTTGGGAGCCCCCTAGGGCTCAGTTTATCCAAGAAGGATACTAGCAAATGAGTCGAGAGATGCAGACAGGGAGACAAGGCCTAACAAGGAAAGATATCAGCCATACATCGAAGATAGAAGGAACACTTCGAGGCGCAACATACCTCGAAATGATCGAAGAGCAGATCGAGGTCAGAATTCCCGGGGACTCATGAGTAAGACCGGGTTCGATAGGCACTCAGGGCCGGTGGAGGCATCACGATTATCAGAATACAACTTCAGCGTCGATCCTCAGACATCGTTTCAGCCATTGGCAAAATTAGAGACACCAAATGGCCCAAGCCCATACAGACCGATCCTTCTCAGAGGAACCCTAACTTAATGTGCAAGTATCATGGTACTCATGGTCATATGACCGAGGACTGCAGGCAGCTCAGAGAGGAGGTAGCCCGATTGTTCAACGAAGGGCACCTTCGAGAATTTCTTAGTGACCGGGCTAAGAACCATTTCCGAGAAAGAGATGTAAATAGGAAAAATAAACCGGAAGAGCCCCAACATGTCATTCACATGATCATCAGCGGAGTCGAGGTCCCACAGGGGCCCATATTCAAATGTAACAAAGTATCTATCACAAGGGAGAAACGAACTCAGGACTACATGCCCGAGGACACTCCCACATTCAGCGATGAAGACATCGAGGCCTTATCTCAACCTCACAACGACGCACTGGTAATTTCTATCCTTTCAAATAAAGTTCAAGTTAAATGTGTTCTCGTGGATCCAGGTAGCTCAGCAAATATAATCACATCAAGGGTCATGGAGCAACTTGGGCTGCTCGACCAAATCATACCCGCCTCTCGAGTCTTGAATGGATTCAACATGGTGAGTGAAACAACGAAGGGAGAAATCATCCTCCCCGTAAACGTAGCCGGAACCATACAAGACACCAAATTCCATGTCATCGAAGGTGACATGAGGTATAATGATCTACTTGGAAGGCCATGGATCCATAGCATAAGGGCAGTGCCATCAACCCTTCATCAAATGATGAAGTTCCCAACAAAAGATGGCGTGAAAACAGTATATGGAGAGCAACATGCAACCAAAGAGATGTTCGCAGTGAACGACTTGGCACCAGTATCCACACCATCCACATTGGAAAAGTCGAAGGACAAACAGGTAGCCAAATAGCAATCACAGCCCGTGTCCTTGGCTGAGCCCGAGGGAACAGGTGATCGAGGACGAAAAAGATTTCCTTTACCCTCGAGCCTTCGTTGCCCCCAAGGATTCAGGTGCGACGAAGTCCACTAACGAGGAGCTCGAGCATGTGGTATTGGTCAAGCACCTGTCGGAACAAAAGGTATACCTGGGAACAGGATTAAAACCCGAACTCAAGGAAAAACTCATTCAATTCCTTATTGATAACATTGATTGCTTTACTTGGTCCCACTTAGATATGACAGGGATCCCACCGGAGATAATCACCCGTCGACTAAGTGTCTATCCCAGATTTAAACCGGTGAAGCAAAAGAGGAGACCTCAGTCCGAGGTAAAACATGTCTTCATCAAAGACGAGGTAACCAAACTTCTCAAAATAGGATCCATTAGGGATGTAAAATATCCCGAATGGCTAGATAACGTAGTGGTAATCCCTAAAAAGGGAAATAAACTTATAATGTGTGTAGACTACAAAGATTTGAACAAAGCATGCCCTAAATATTCCTTCCCACTTCCTAGCATCGACCGTCTGATCGATGCAACGGCTGGCCACGAGATCCTTACTTTTCTCGACGCCTACTCTGGGTACAATCAAATTCAAATGAACCCGGAGGACCAGGAAAAGACTTCATTTATAACGAAGTATGGTATATATTGCTATAATGTAATCCCCTACGGTCTAAAAAATATAGGAGCTACATATCAGCGCTTAGTTAATAAAATGTTCGAACACCAAATAGGAAAATCTATGAAAGTTTATATTGATGACATGCTAGTTAAATCCCTGCGCGCATAGGACTATTTGACCCATTTGCAGGCAACATTCGATATCTTAAGGAAGTAAAACATGAAACTCAACCCCGAGAAGTGCGCTTTCGAAGTCGGCTCGGGTAAGTTCTTAGGCTTCATGGTTGTCGAATAGGGGGATCGAGATCAACCCCGATAAAATCAAAGCCATCGAAGAAATCATCATCGTAAATAATGTGAAAGTCGTGCAACGGTTAACCGGAAGGATAGCTGCCCTAGGCCGGTTTATCTCGAGGTCTTCAGATCGGAACCATCATTTCTTCTCCCTACTCAAGAAGAAAAACAACTTCGCATGGAATCCGGAGTGTCCACAAGCCTTGGAAGAATAAAACAATATCTCTCGATCCCACCCTTGCTTCATACTCCAAAGGAGGATGAAACACTATATTTGTATTTTGCCGTGTCCGAGGTAGCGGTAAGTGACGTGTTGGTTCGAGAAGAGAAAGGTTCGCAATTTCCTATCTATTATGTAAGTCGGACCCTAGGAGATACTGAAACTAGGTACCCGCATTTAGAGAAATTAGCCCTTGCATTAACAAACGCATCTAGGAAATTAAAGTCGTATTTTCAGTGTCATCCTATGTGTATTGACTACATATCCACTTCGAAATATCTTGTATAAGACCGAATTATTGGGCCGATTGGACAAATGATCCATCAAGCTTGGGGGGG
>ML380623.1:3197-61671 GCA_005239525.1 Nicotiana knightiana | reverse complement strand
TTATCGGGTCGATTGGCCAAATGGGCCATTGAACTGGGGGGGGGGGGGTATGATATCGAATATCAACCCCGAACAGCCATCAAGTCTCAAATTTTGGCAGACTTCGTGGCTGATTTCAGCATGCCCTCGTGCCCGAAGTAGAAAAGGAACTCTTAATAAAAACGGGCACATAATCGGGGGTATGGACCCTCTTCATGGACGGTGCCTCGAATGTGAAAGGTTCCGAGATCGGTATAGTTCTAAAATCTCTTATGGGAAGCATCATTAGACAATCTATAAAAACTTCGAAATTGACTAACAATGAGGCCGAGTATGAGGCCATGATTGCAGGTCTCGAACTAGCCAAAGGCCTGGGAGCAGAGGTCATCGAGGCAAAGTGCGACTCTCTTTTGGTAGTAAACCAAGTAAACGGGAGCTTCGAGGTTCGAGAAGATAGAATGCAGAGGTACTTAGACAAACTTCAAGTGATGTTGCATCACTTCAATGAGTGGACACATGGTCCATGTACCTCGAGAACAGAATAACAAGGTCGATGCTCTTGCAAATCTGGGGTCATCGGTCGAACAAGATGATATCGTACCGGGGACTGTCGTCCAATTATCGAGGTCAGTGGTCCAAGAAGGCCATGCGAAACTCAACTCAACAAGTCTAACATGGGATAGGAGGAATAAGTACTGTTTAACCAAAGAATTAGATTCTCTGGCAAAGCTATTTTAAGAAGAACACGGGTTTCTGATAACCAAAGAATATGCTAATAATTGTAAGTAAATTCGTAAATAGAAATCAGAAAGATGCGTAAAAAGTAAGTATATTTCAATAGTGGTTCGAACGTGTCCTTACAAGTTATATTTTACTCCCTTTTATAGGGAATTTCTTAATATAACATCTACTCTTTTCAGTGATTGAGCATTAATGGATAATAATGGCATTAAGGTAATGTTACAATGATTAATCGTAATTGTTGCATGAAGATTATGTAACATTTTGGATCATTAATTGAAGATCCCCGAATCTATCCTTTATTCCGTCTTGATTCATTATGACCGTGTCTCTTCGCCTTCTCAATTAGGTTGAGATTCCCGTATCTGATTAACCCGTGGGTATGATGTTCCGTTCCTCTTTATCTCGTACCTCTTCATAAAGTCTCGTCCAATTGTCATGTCGTCATTGATCCACATAGATTGCAGAGTCATCATAAGTATTACACGTGTGAAGCTCATTTTTACCAATACAGATAGTCCCCCCACTTACCATTTATTTATCGATTAATATTTGGTAAGTGGATACTCATTTATGGCAGGAACATTTTGTCGTCGCTTCACTCGTTCCATTGTATCCGTCTCTGAATGTATGCGTCTCTTGTCATTTCCATTTAATGCCCGTGCCATGTGGCTTTCTCGGATTGGTTATGCAATTATTCAGTGCCTTTTAGGGCTTTTTATGGTTGCATCAGTCTCGAAGTGACAACTTCAATTATGACTTTCACATCACTATTTTTTCCATTTTTTGACGGTTGCCTTTGAGTATAAATTCCCCTTTTCCTTTCTTTAATTTCACGGAAAACTTCTAACCTTCTTTCTTTATTTGTAAATTCTTCATCTTCGTAAATATGTCTTCTTCAAACCAGCAATCTAAAAGGTCATCATTATAGATGAACTGACTCCTTCTTATGCTCCAACACGGAGTAGGAGGGGCGGTAGGCTTAAGAGCTTAAATTCTACTCCTTCCAGGGGTTCTGCTTCTTATTCTTCTCCCCCGCCATCTTCTAGGTCTAATACTCCTTCGTCTTATTTGAGGGATAGGGCTTCTAGATCTTCATCAAAGAGTAGAGAACACAATGAACCTCTTCGTGAGCTGAGAGTCGATGAGATTATTTCTGCGGAGTTTTCTTTTGCCAAGGATAGTCAAGCCATGAGTGAGCAGATTTCTTCAATGTCATCACATGACAGTGCTGACCTTTATCCTACCCAAATAACAGAGGGCTTAGTGTCTCTTGTACGCAGGGATTGTTATTGGAAGCCTAATTTTCCTGTTGTTGTTCCTAACGAAAACCAAAGAATAACCTCTTACAAGACTGGATATTCTTATGTCTATACGTATCCCTTCACATTAGGATTCAAGCCTCCCATCGACCCTGTTATCATCGAGTTTTTTCGATTCTTCAAAGTTTGTCTGGGAAAAGTCGGTCCTCATATTTGGCGAGTAGTCGTGTGCCTTAGGTATTTGGCCAATTTAGCTTCTGTACCCTTTACTTTTTATCATCTTATTCACCTCTATTCTCCGATGTTGTTCCGCCAAGGAGTGTTTACTCTCACGGCTAGGAGTAAAAAGGTGTTAGTTACTCCAGATGATGACAAAAATAGAGAGTGGTATGTCCGGTATGTTTCTATCCCTACTGCAGGTTTAGTAGGTGAAGAAAATCTCCCCTTCCCTGAGAAGTGGAACTTTGCACATGAGTACAATTTTTCCCACTTTCCTTTTCTTCACTTTTGATGAACTTTCAGTACCGTGAATGTTTCTTCTTCTTTTGCAGCAACCATGGGAACCGTCGAGAATGTCTCTGGTTCCCGTGATTGGGTAGAAAAACTCTTGTCAATCGCTCCTTTAGAAGAACGTTCGTGGAAGAACCTCTCTTTGAGGTTTGGTTGGAAGGTGAAGACCCACAGTAAGTGAAGTTTTTTGTTTTTACTTCTCTTTTTGAGCTTTATCTGACCCCTTTTATTTGGTAAGGTTTCCTGCTCGTGGAGTTTCTGCAGCGGCTGTGTCCTCTTCAAGGCTGTCTCTGGCTAAGGCCCAAGAGATCATTGTTGGTTCCTCCTAGTCAAAAATAAAAGCAAGTGGGTCCAGGACCTTAGAGGAGGAAGAGGAAGATGAGGGTTCGCCGGTCCATAGGTCACGTAGTAGGAGGGTGGTCTCTGATGATGAATTTGCACCTGTTGTTGATCCTCATGTGCCTGAATCAGAACTTTCTGCTCCTGAAGATGCAACTCCCTCTCCTGTTCGTGAGTCTGTTGATCACTTGTTCCAACAAGGTTTTGATACCATATCTGATGAAGCTCCTCTTGCTGTTAAAAAAATTTCTTTTATTGCTCCCGTTGCTGCCTCTGCTCCTATTGTCGTTCTTGCTCCCGTTGCTGCTCCTCAACCTACTCCGTCTGTGGCTCCTTCGCCCGCCCCCACTTCCATGCCTTCTGCTGTTGAAGTAGGGTCTTCCAGCAGGGGGTGATGAATCAAGTTACAATGGAGATTCCTGCAGCGGGAAGCCTCTTGAAAAAGTCGGACTAGGCTGAGCATGGTTAAAGCCATTGATAGGTTCGACTGAGAAGTCTAAGCTGGAAAGCCACAGATCCCTGACTTGGATGAACGAGACTGTGCACTCGTCCTTAAAGGTAAAACTTGCTTTACCTCCATATGTACTTATATATATTCTTACCGTATCTAATTTATCATTGTATTTTAGATAAACCTTATAGGCACAGAGCTAATGAAGAGAATTGTTCAAATGGAGCAAGCAGCAAATGACTTCCATATTGAGAATGATAATTGGAAGGAGCAGTATGAGAGTTTACAACTTGACATGGAGGCAATGGAGGAGGAAAAGTGTACCTTGGAGCGGCAAGTTTGGGTTATGGCAGCAGAACTGGCCATCGAGAAGGCGTCTTCGAACCAGGCAGGTAAGGACAAAAGCGTCTTAGAGTCTTCATTTGCGGAGCAGCTTTCCCGAGCCACAGAGGAGATTAGGAGCCTGAAGGCTTTGTTGGACCAGAAAGAGGTTTACTCTGGTGAACTTGTTCAATTGCTCACCCAAACCCAAGAAGACCTACGTAACTCTTCAGAGAAGGTCCAGTTTCTGGAAAGATCCATCGCTCCTTTACAGGCCTCTCATGATGCTGCCGTGGCTGAAAGAGATGAGCTAAGAGCTGAAGCTGAACAATGGGAGAAAGACTACGAGGCTCTTGAAGACAAAGCAGTCGTCGATGTTAGTTGGGATTATTTGAATGCCCGTCTTGACACATTGGAGGATATGGGCCAAGAGGGTTTTGACCTGGAAGCCGAAATTGCTAAAACCAGAGAAACGATTGAGAAGTCTCAGCAAAGTCAGAATTTCTCTTCACCTGAGGCTGAGGTCCCTGCTGCTTGTGTCTCGCCATCTCAAGCCGCTCCTCCTGCCAGTGAAGACAACCCCCCATCTAGTGAAAAAGTTTAAAGAACTTGGTTCTTTTTTTTTATTTTTTATTTGCAACAATTGGTGGTTACCCCCGGTCCCGTTGGGGGTAAAGTTCAGTCCTTTGTAAGTCCCCAACTGACAACTTAGAGGCAACATTTGTATAAACAAATTAGGCTTAGACTAAGTTAGTACTTAGTTTTTTGCCACTATATATTAATAGTAATATCGGCATGACTTTCGATTCCTTTAATTTTTTGTTTTCACTCTTAAATCTTTGCATGTTTTCTTTTTGAGGTTTTTTGTTTACCTCTAAGTTTTTGACTTTGCATTTTAAAAAATGCTTAGAATTTTCGTACCTTTTTGTAATAGGCACGATTTATAAAAGAGGGCCTTTTTTTGATCGACACTTAATGAAGAAGACGTCTCAACTTCATAATGGTGTAAATGTACAAAAGAGAGATAGGAATTTCACATATTTTTCTTTGACAATGTTTTTAAGAAAGTCTTTGTATTGTTTCGAACTTTCGCAACATTTTACATGTGCTTGTGTATCGTCTATAACTCCTTTGCAACTGTTTTTCTTACAACAAATTTGGTATAAACTTATACTCGTAAATATTTTCTTTTGTAACAGCTTTTTCGAATTAATACAAAGGTATAACTGTTTTCATTTATAACAGTTTTTTGAATACATATACAAGGATAATGCTTTTCTCATCCGTAACTGTTTTTATTTACATCAGCTTTTGAATAAGTACAAGGATGTTGCTTCATCCGTAACTGTTTTCATTTACAACAGTTTTTGACTAAGTACAAGGATGTGCATTTTTATCCGTATCTAATATTCTGCCCTTAACCTAAACATTCGTTTACATTTACGAATATGTTTTTTTTGAATATTTTGAATCAGGCTTTGTGTTTTTTGTCTTTGGCTCTTTGATTTTGCTCATAGTACTTGACTTGTTGGGAAGATGGATCTTCAGGCTTGAGCTTTGACTTTTTGATAGTCTTCTTTGCTTCTTCTTTGCCTTCCATACTGTATAGTCCCCCAAGTGTTTGAGCTTTGAAGAATGAAATCTCGAGCACTTGACTATTCCTTCCTTGTGGTCCTTTTCCTGAAAAGGAAAAACATACGGGACTCGAAGGTGTATAGTTTAGATGATGACTGCTTAACCCTTTAAAAACGTCCATCAGAAAGTTGTAACCCTAGACCGGGAATTCCGTTACTTCCTCGTGTCTTTGCAAGTCTAATATCATCATCTGGTGATGGGTTATCTTTTTGCCTATCACCTAAAATGGTTAATATAACTTTAACTGTACAAAAGTAAAATCAAACGTAATGATACCTGACCGGGGGTATTCCCTTTACTTCAGAAGTAATACTTCTTCAAATGAACAACATTCCAACTGGTTGTTAAGATTCTGCCGTCCATAGTTTCCAGATTGTAAGCGCCTTTTCCAGCAATGCCACGGACTTTGTAGGGCCCTTCCCAGTTTGGATTTAGCTTTCCTGCACCAGCTTCCTTTGTTGATTGGGAGACTTATTAAGAACGAATTCCCCAATTTTGAAATATCTGAGGTAAGCTTTTCTGTTGTAATATCGCTCTATAATTTGTTTTTGGGCTGCCATACGTATTAATGCAGCTTCTCTTCTTTGCTCGAGCAAATCCAGATTTGTCCTTAACTCGTCGTTGTTTGTTTCTTCCGTTTCCGTTGTGAATCTCGTGCTTGGTTCGCCGATTTCCATTGGTATTAATGCTTCTGAATCGTAGATAAGCGCGGATGGAGTTTCTATCGTGTCTGCTTTTGCAGTAGTTCTGTAAGCCCATAATACTGCCAGTAGCTCGTCAGGCCAGTTCTCCTTAGCTTTTTCCAATTGTTTCTTTAAGTTGTTGACAATGACTTTGTTTGTTGACTCTGCTTTCCTATTAGCCACAGGGCGATATGGTGATGAACTGATTCGCTTGATTTGCCAGCTTTCGAAGAATTTTGTGATTTGTGAGCCTATCAATTGTGGGCCATTGTCACATACGATCTCCTTTGGTATTCCAAAGCAGCATATTATGTGTCGCCATATGAAACTTTTCACTTCTTTCTCTCGCACCTGTTAAAAAGCGTCTGCCTCCACCCATTTTGTGAAATAATCAGTTAATACGAGTAAGAACCGTACCTTTCCTTTAGCTGGGGAAGGGGTCCCACTATATCCATGCCCCATTTCATGAATGGCAATGGTGACACCACTGGGTGGAGTAATTCTGCTGGCCGGTGCATATCGTTGGCATATCGCTGACATTTGTCGCATTTAGCTACGAAGCTCTCAGCATCTTCCTCCATTTTAGGCTAATAGTACCCTGCTCTGATTAGGGATTTGACTAAGGATCTTGCTCCTGCATGGTTTCCTCAGTGTCCTTCGTGTACTTCCTTCATCACGTACTCCGTTTGATTGGGTCCAAGGCACTTTGCTAGGGGACCTCCAAACATTTTACGGTGTAAAGTTTCACGAACTAGGCAGTACCGCGCAGCTTTCCGGCGAAGTGCTTGAGTTGCTTTTCTATCTTCAGGCACGGTGCTGTTCTGCAAAAAGGTTTACAATTTTGTTTCTCCAATCCTAGGTTAAATTGTTAAATGTTACCTCATTTTTTTCCTGGTCGATTGCTGAATGAAATAGGTGTATAACAATTGCATTGTCTTTATTTGTTACGTCGACAACTGCTGCGAGATTAGCTAATGCATCCGCTTCTGCATTTTCCTCCCTAGGTATTTGCATAACTTTTCATGACTGGAATTGCCTTGCTAGGTCCATGCCTTTTCCAGATATTGTTGCGTCCGAGCCTCTCTTGCGGTATAAGTCCCCTGCATCTGGTTTACCACTAGTTAAGAGTCACTTTTGATCACGATTTGCTCAATTGAGAGTTCTCGTGCCAGTTCAAGCCCTGCAATGACAACTTCGTACTCTGCTTCATTGTTAGTTGTGGGATAACATTTAATGGCTTGTTGTATCTTTTCATCCGCAGGTGATATTAAAACAATTCCCAAGCCGACTCCTTTTATGTTAGAAGAGCCGTCAGTAAATAGGGTCCAAATTCCTTGATTAGCCCCGTTGAAGAGTTGTAATTCTTTTCCACTTCAGGGATTATGCCAGTATTAAAATCAGCGACGAAATCAGCTAAAATCTGAGACTTTATTGCAGTCCTAGGCTGATATATTATGTCATGTTTGCTTAATTCTATTGCCCATTTAGCTTATCTCCTGATAACTCTTGTTTATGCAAAATATTTCTTAGTACATAATAAATCGTAGATTGTTTACCTCTGTCTTTTTTTACTAGTACTGCACTTACGATAATTTCTGCTACGACAAGATAGGCATACAACCTCTCCCCCTCTTTTGGTTTAGACAGCAGCGGGGGTTTTGATAGATAGGCCTTCAGATCTTTGAGATCCTGTTGGAATTCTTCAGTCCATTCGAACTGGTTCTGCTTTTTTAGAACTGAAAAGAATTTGAAACTCTTCTCCGAAGACCTGGAGATAAATCTTCCTGTTAGTTTTTGAACTTCTTTTTTACTCGTAAGTATATCAGCTATTTCATCAATAGCTTAATCTGAGCGGGGTTTACTTCTATACCACTATTTGATACAAGGAAACCCAAAAACTTACATGATTCAACGCCAAAAGCGCATTTTTCTGGATTTAGTTTCATGTTATACCTGCACAAGATTTCGAAGGTGATTGAAAGATGATGGAAATGATCCTTCACTTGGGTTGATTTTACTAGCATGTCATCAATGTATACTTCCATTGTTTTCCCCAGATGTTCCTGGAACATCTTGGTCACTAGCCTTTGATACGTGGCTCCAGCATTTTTCAGTCCAAAAGGCATGACTTTGTAACAATAAGTCCCCATGTTTGTAATAAAGTAAGTTTTTTCCTCGTCTGAGGGATCCATTTTTATCTGATTATAACCAAAATATGAATCTATAAAGTTCAACAATTCATGACCTGCAGTGGCATAAATCATTTGATCTATGTGTGGTAATGGAAAGGAGTCTTTGGGGCATGCTTTATTCAAATCTGTGTAATCTACGCATACTCTCCATTTACCATTCTTTTTGGGTACCACTATAGTATTAGCTAACCAATTAGGATATTTTACCTCGCGTATTGAACCCATTTTCAAGAGTTTTTGTACCTCTTCATCGATCACTTGGTTCTTGAATGGTCCTTGCTTTCTTTTCTTTTGCTTGACAGGCACGAAGGATGGATCTTCATTTAGTTTATGAGTCATCACTTCCGGAGGTATACCTGTTATATCTGAATGGGACCAAGCGAAACAATCTGAGTTAGCTTTTAAATATTCAATTAACTTACCTATTCTTGCGGGGCTTAGCCTCGTGCCTATATGAACTTTTTGCTCAGGCTTCTGCTCGAATAGTGGGATAGCTTCGAGCTCCTCAATAGTTGTTTTAATATGCTCATCTTCTTCTGGCTCCTGAATGACGTCGGGTCTGGAATCCATGTCCGTATGTGTTGATGTTGCCTCTGTGGTGATTTGGTTCACCTTCTCGTGGCTTCCTTCTTCCATACCTATTTGGGTTCCAATTTCTTCTTCCGTACCTAATTGGGCGATTTCCTCATCTTTTGACTCTTCCGCTACCTCTTTTTTGTTTGAGTGTACTACTGAATTTATATTCCTTGAGGTCTGCTGATCACCTCGAATCTATTGAATTCCCCATTTGGAAGGGAATTTTATTACCTGGTGTAAAGTATATGGTATTGCTTCCATGTCATGGATCCATGGTCTCCCCATGATTACGTTGTAAGCCATATCAGTGTCAATGACTTGAAATTTTGTATTTTTGATTACTCCTTCTGCATAGGTACTAAGCTCAATTTCTCCTTTTGTTATGATTGTAGATTTTTCAAACCCAGATAAGGCTCGTGCTTTTGGGATTACTCGATCCTCCATTAGCATTTCTTCCACAACTCTCAACAAAATGATGTTGACTAAGCTACCTAGATTAATCAACACTCTTTTACATTAGTGTCATGTATGTGTAGAGATATTACCAGAGCGTCGTTATGAGGAAGAAACAATCTGTTGCCATCTGCATTGTCGAACGTTATACTGTCTGCTTCCATGTCTTCACGAATTCGCTTCCCGTGTGTAATTGTGAATTTTGTTGTTCTTTTGCAGACTACTCCATTCACCTCCTCTCCTCCATATATCACATTCACCGTTCTCTTTGGAGATGGTGGTTTCGGGGGTTCTTGCATGTTCTTCATATATGCTTGTTTGTCTTTTTCACTAAACAGTTCTGTTAGATAGCCCTGTTTTAATAATTGTTCTACCTCACCTTGCAACAATCTGCAATATGATGTTCTGTGTCCATGATCGTTATAGAATTCGCACCAGAAGTCTGGATTCCTTCTGTTTGGATTCGATCTCATTTCTTTGGGCCATCGAATTTTATCGCCCATGTTTCTCAGTACAGTAATTAATTCAGAAGTACTTACATTGAAGTTGTAGTCTCCGGCTCTTGCACTACCTCTGTTCCGTTCCTCCCGGTCTTTTCTAGATCTTGAGGAGTATGAGTTCGTATCTCTATTTGACGGTCTATATTCCGACCGTGTGTTTTCAAACCTGGAACGAGTTTCTCGTCCTGAAGGTCCCATATATGGATCGTACACGTTCTTACATGTTCTCCTTTCTGGTTTGGAGCGTCTAGAACTGGCTCGATCTTCAGCTTTTGATTGAGCAATGGTGTCTTCTTCTATTCGTAGCTTATTGTTGTACCTATTATAGACATAGTTCCATGTCGTTGCGTGAAGATTATGTAACGTTTTGGCTCATTAATTGAAGATCCCTGAATCTGCCCTTTATTCCGTCTTGATTCATTCTGACCGTGTCTCTTCGCCTTCTCAATTAGGTTGAGATTCCCGTATCTGATTACCCCGTGGGTATGCTGTTCCATTCCTCTTTATCTCGTACCTCTTCATAAAGTCTCGTTCAGTTGTCATGTTGTCATTTCTCCACATAGATTGCAGAGTCATCATAAGTATTACATGTGTGAAGCTCATTTTTACCAATACAAGTACGTCGAATACTTGAAGCATGGGAAGCTCCCCTCGGACCCAAAAGAATTGAGGGCCCTCCGAGCCAAAGCATCTCGATTCTCACTCGATGAAAATGGAACATTATATAGAAGGACCTTCGACGGACCACTGACAGTGTGTTTGGGACCGAGGGACACTGATTACGTACTACGAGAAATCCACGAAGACACTTGTGGAAACCACTCCGGTGCCGATTCCTTGGTTTGAAAGGTGATCAAAGCTGGGTATTACTGGGATATCAAGGAAAAAGATACTATGGAGTTCGTTCGAAAGTGTGATAAATGTCGAAGGTTCGCACCAATGATCCATCAGCCCGGTGAACAAATCCATTCGGTCCTATCCCCATGGACATTCATGAAATGGGGGATGGACATCGTCGGCCCCCTACCAACGGCGCCAGGTAAAGCTAAGTTTATTTTGTTTATGGATGACTACTTCTCGAAATGGGTAGAAGCGCAGGACTTCAAGAAGATAAGAGAAAAAGAAGCCATTGACTTCATATGGGACCACATTATATGTCGGTTCAGGATACCCGCCGAGATAGCATGCGATAATGGGAAGCAGTTCATCGGCAGCAAAGTAAAAAAATTCCTCGAGGACCATAAAATCAATAGGATTCTATCAGAACCTTATCATCGAAGTGCAAATGGTCAGGCCGAGTCCACAAACAAAACCATCATCCAAAACTTAAAGAATAGGTTAGAAGATGCAAAGGGGAAATGGAGAGAAGTATTGCCCGAGGTGCTATGGGCATATCGAACGACGTCGAAGTCAAGAACGGGGGAGACCCCATTTTCTTTATTGTACGGGTCCGAAGCATTGATCCCAGTCGAGGTCGGGGAACCGAGCGTCAGGTTTCAGCATACCATCAAGGATTAGAACAATGAGGCCATGAACACTTCCCTCGAGCTACTAGATGAAAAATGTGAAGCCACATTAGTCCGAATGGCCGCTCAAAAACAAAGGATCGAGAGGTACTACAATAGAAGAATGAACGTTTGGTACTTCAGAGTCGGGGACTTAGTTCTATGGAAAGTCACCCTCAATACTCGATACCCAAATGAAGGGAAATTAGGCCATAATTGGGAAGGATCGTGATGTGTCCTCGGAGTCATAGGCAAAGGATCCTACAAACTTAGCACAATGGAAGGCGAGCAACTACCAAACAATTGGAATATATCATTGCTCAAACGCTATTATTGTTGAGGTATAACCTTCTCCCCTTTCCATTTATATTTCATACTAACTCCTTACAGGTGTTCGATTGGAGATATCGAAGCATCCTTCAGCTCGAAGACCTTAGGTTTTAAAACATGCGTTGCACTCTTTTTATCTTAGAACGGATTTTATCGCAAATGGGTTTTACCGGCAAGGGTTTTAAGGAGGCAACACCTATATGCTACCTAAGGAAAACTCAAAAAGTATTCAAGGCTTATTTTCAATCAACCTCGAATACGGTTGGGCCTCACCCTCCGGAGGTTACATTTTTAAAGAAAAAATTCATGTCAATAGGGACTCGATAGGAAAACGATGTAATGGGCCAAACGGTCAAATGAACCATGTCCATATAAAGCAATCGAGCCCTCAACGACAAAACATGTACGCATATATCAATCATTCAAAGAAGCACTGTCATTATATCAAAACACTTCGTTCCCCAAAGAAGTCTACCATTTTTGCATTTATATTTCTACATGAAACGGCTCAAGGGCAAAACCCTAAAATGCATCCGAATACTTGGGGACTTGTCGCGCCTCCTCTTATCAGTCTCAGAGGAGTTTAGGACTTCTATACTAGGAGGGAGGTTCTAGGAAGACCCTCAGGTTTAAAGGCAAAACACTAAGCGACAAACAAGAAACATATAGGATTGCAATTAAGGGGGGACAAACATACAAACAGGAAAAGGCTCAAGTACCTCCAAAGATACGGCAAATAAGCAACATGACTCAAACACAGTTAAAGTCTTTTGTTTCAGATCCTAAAACATGGTATCTAAATGATAATAACAAAGACAGATTTATTATACAACTCAGAGAGGAAGTCTTAATCAGGCTTGCCTACTGGTTATAAACATGCTGACACTTGAACACTAATCACAAATGACAGTTCTGATTTTATTTCTTTATGGATGATTACCTAAGACTTGACTAGGCGTGAGATAGTGTATACTAATTATCTGAATTGTTAGAGGGACTGTTGCAAATTGTTACCTACACATGCTGTTCTAGGTTGTTCAAAACACAAAATTATTGCCAGTTGTTTTTATAGAAACTGAGTGAAGTGTTTCATACCTTTTACATGCACCAGTAGTTAAACTAGGTGTTGTTAAGCGAGTATGAATGAGATCCTAAAACATGGTATCGAATGCACAGGAAGGGATGCAGAATGATGCATATACAAAATCCTAAGCAGGATTTCTAAATGCACAATAATTACAGCATTAAGCATGATTTCAGAAGATGCAAGAGTGACAGTTTATTTTAGTGTTGTCCTAGGGATAGGATTTCTAAGTGCACATAGAAATATGAAACATTGTTGCAGAAGATACCAATTATTAACATTATTTACCCTATCGCAGAATTTTCTAAGTGATGAATGACAATACTGCAACAAGATGCTGAAACAGTGTTCATAAAGCCTAAATAGCATGATTTCTAATGCATGATATGATTTTTACATGTTGATCCTAAACATGATTTCTATTGCGCAAATAAGGAATGTAAACCTAATGGCATGGTTTCTACCCTTTAATATTTATAACACACATAACTACCCTTTTCCCTTTTCATTATCCATCCCCAATAGTTTCTTACAAATAATTATTAAATTACAGAAGTGAATAAGAAAATAAGAAGTTACACTATAGGGAGCCTACTGATAGGCCCAAGGTCTCCAGAATCCTCATTGCCATTCTATTCACAACCTTTCACATGATCCGGGTGTGTCAGAGTTCTCTAAGGATCTCAAGGGATCTCGGGCAGTGCTCACACCCAGATTTCATAGCCAAGATGGAGTAAGTGCAGTGTGGAAAGGCCAGCTCTTGTGTGTCAAAGTTCAAAGGGAGCTCAAGGGTCCCAAGGGAATGCTCACACAAGAGGGACAGAACCTAGTGTCTAAGAATATTGTGAGAGTGCTTGATATAGTTTTGAAAAGATCAAGTAGGAAAACAACTTTTGAAAATAACTTGTTTGAAATAAGTTTTGAAGAACAATATAAGAGTGTTACTCAGTGAAAATAGTTTGAAAGGGAAGAGGGTAAGACAATCAGAGTCTCAGGATCAGAAAAGTACACATAGAGCAAGAAACAAGAACCAAATTAGTTTAACACTCACAAGCAGGGACTGAGGGGTAGGGGACAAGTATGGCACACATAGGTATAGATTTGCGTACAAGTTAGCACCAGAAAGTACTAAGCTATTACAGCACTTAACAACCACATAAACAGTTTCTTCATAAAGAGGTTCATGCCAGAAACTAACATAATCAGATTGAAGGGTGTGCTAGGGGAGATAACATGCTGAATCTAAGGGAGGATAGGACATCTTAACAATCTTACTAGTAAACTGAAAATAGACATGCTAATTACAGGGTACACAACAGAACCATAAGTAAAAGCATAGTAGAAATAGAAGGAACTGCAATACCAAAAGAAACATCTTGTTTTGAAGCTTTAATTTAAACTGAAAACATACCAGTTAAAGGAGAATAAGTGCAGAGTGAAGAGCAATAGAGTGTATAATACTCAGTCTTGGCTTGCAGCCGACTGAGAATAGCAAACCAGAAAGAATAACAAGAGAGAATATGTGTGTGTGTAAGAGAGTTCAGAACAATATTTTTTTTATTCATGTCCTATGCTAATGAGAGAGTAGAGTATATATAGTTTTGAAAATAGGCAGACAATATGGTAACAAGTACTATTTTAGCATAATTATAGAAGTAATTACAATTAGAATCCAATCAATACAAGTATCCCCTTTAATCAAGGAGTCATAGTCCAAACGGATACCAACAGTGATAAACAAGGAAGGGAATCAATTGAAAATGGATTTTACCATATAAAGAGTAGTAAGGAACAGAGCATGCGATTAGGACTAAATAGATAACAGACCAATTAAGGAAAATGTATAAAAATTAATTTCACAATAGGTTTATTCTCAGAAATAAGGCAGAATATAGTTTAATTCTGGAAATCAGTAAGAGATCCCTCGAATGAGGTTCCAATCACAGGGAATCAGTATCAATTAAGAAAAATATCACACAAATAAGGAAATACTCAAAGTCAGGCAATCAGTATTACTCAAAGTGAAATATCACAATTTTAGGGAAATATTCAAAAAGCAGTAAAGAGTATGATGTGAAAAATCAATAAAGCACTAAACATACTTATTCGGAGATTCAAAATGCTAAAAAAGTATCGATTTGAATAGAATATCATATGCTAAGCAAGAATCAAAAACCCTAATCATGAAATTAAGGATTAATCCCAGAAAATAGCAGGTAATTAAATTAACCAATTAGACAAGCATGGTTTAGGCGTAAGCAACAAAGAATCAGAAACCCTAACAGTGATTATAGAGCAAGAAATCACAAGAACACATAGAATATACACGAAAGTACAGTAGCATGCTAGAAAAGGTAAACAATACTGCAAAATAAACTCAGACTCACAGATTGAACACAGAAATTTAGGGCTTTTAACAACAGAGGAATCGAACAAAGGAAAAAGCTCAGATGATGTTTAAACATGGTAAAAATCACAAGATAATGCTAGGAAATTAGGAAAAGAACTGTTTTTAAAAAGGATCTTGAAACCCTAATTTTGAAAAGTGAAGAATCATTTTAGGAAACAAGAAGATCTTTGAAGAAAACATGTAAAAACCTCATAATATACACAGATCTGTTAGAGATCTAAAGAAATCGGAGGGTTCAAAGTTAGGGTTTCCAAAAGAACCCAGAAAGGAAGAAGAAAACCCAAAGATATTACCGATTTTAGACGGAAAGTGGTAGATCTTACTCGAACGACCATGGGTGGATGAAAAAATGGCATGAGATCGTAGAGGTGAGTGAACCGCCTCTGGTTTACTTTAAGGCCTCAAAACAGTGACACACGTCTGAAGGATGGAGCCATAAGGCTGGTGAGAGGCGGAACCTCCATGGTTTCAAACGAGGATGTGGCAGGAGAAGGGGAGACAATGTAGAAGTAGATTTTAGAGAGAGAGGTGAGAGGATTCAGAGAGACGGATCAGTGAAATAAGAGGGGGAAATGGGAGATGGGGGGTAGTCACTTAGGGTTTAATTATGGTAAGGAGGATCTGGACCGTTGATTGAAATTAATCAACGGTTCAGATTGAGTGAGGGATTGGGCCGGGTGGTATGGTGCATTGGGCTTGGGTCTGTTGGGTTATTAAATTGGGTTGGGGTCCGGGTAAAATTAGGCTAGAATTGGAATTAAAGGTGGCTATTAGTTAAATACCCGTTAAAAAATAGATAAATAATTAATAAAAATAGCTAATAATTATATAAAATGAAATTAATGCTAAATAATTGAAATTAAAGTTATTAACTAATTAAAATATAAAATGACTAATTATTGAATAAAAATGGTATAAAATGTGCATTTAGGCTATAACTGCAAAAATTGTTGTAATTATAGCTAAATAATGCCAAAT
Source organism: Nicotiana knightiana (assembly GCA_005239525.1). Taxonomy (NCBI): domain Eukaryota; kingdom Viridiplantae; phylum Streptophyta; class Magnoliopsida; order Solanales; family Solanaceae; genus Nicotiana; species Nicotiana knightiana. The sequence goes on along the minus strand of ML380623.1, from coordinate 45,722 downwards.
TGGCTAATTTGTTAAATAATTGAATCCTAATAGGATTAGAATGATATATTGAGCTAGGACATATTTTGAAATTATTTATAATATAATTTATGAATAATTATTGAATTTAAAATACTGAATAAATTGGAAAAGAAAATTAATAAAATATGAAAAATTATGGAAAAATACCAGTTATTATAAAAAGTGATTTTGAAGGCACATCTGCAAATTTTAAAATAGTTTGAGGAAAAATTGGGTATCAACAGGACTGTCATCAACAGTCAACATATCGATTCATCAAAAACTCGAACCTATAAGACCTCGAAGAGGCACACTCAAACCTATAAGACCTCAAAGAGGCATGCTCGAAATCATAAGACCTCAATGAGGCAGACTTGAACTCATAAGACCTCAAAGAGGCATCCCCTTGATATTAAGGCCAAGGCCACCACACTCGGGGACTAAAGGCTACAACCATATAAAAGGCTACGGCCATATAAAAGACTAAGGTCATATGAAAAGGCTACGACGAAATAATGTGGCTCGGAGACGTCCGACTTCCTCCATAAAAACTAAAGGTCTTCAAATACTTCTAAAAACCGGTTAAACCAGGCTACCCTCGGCAAAAGCAAACTATAAAGGGCTTCGATAAAATTATCCCTCAAATAATGTGGAGGATTCGATAATTCCAGCCTTCAAAAAAACCTCAAGAGGTATTCAATTATCATTACATATCGACTTACAAACGAGGTTCCAATCAATCGAACCTTCGAAAAATCAAACATGAATACAAAACATACATGCTAAGGCATACGAAAATCCCACTAAGTCTTTAGCCAGAAAGACGGAAATATTATAGTCATTTTAGAGGCCGAATTTTCCCTACCTAAAAGAGCCTAAGAGCCAATTTAAAGAGCCTAAGGGCCAATATTTTAGAGCCTAAGGTCCAACATAAAAGAACCTAAGGGCCAGTATTCAAAAGACTAAGGGCCAATATTTAGAGAGCTTGAAGGCCGAAGCATACCGTGCTCGAGACCTTACCTAACCTTCACCCCGAGCTAGCGTCAAACCAAAGAAAAGGCTCAGCTCGAGGATCGAACCTTAAGTGGTAACTTATTGTCGATCGTTGATCAAACACAAAACCTAAGGGCATTATATTCTAAGCCCAATAGGCGGACCGATTTTCTACAACACCAAATTTCGAATGAAGACAAAACGGAATTTTAACACGAAATGAAGATGAAGCGAGAAAGTTTTGTATATTTAAAGGATGGTTCGAAGATACATTTTCAAAACCCCCACGTAGGGCCCTTACACAAAAGAAAGAAAACAAAAGAACCTAGTCTACTTTTGGGGTCACTTGCTTGGAGGCAGTATCCACCGAAGCTACATCTTCGGTAGCCTCATCTTCGGGGGCCTTCTCCTCCTCCTCGGGGAATTCTCCTTCGTGTCCCTCACTCTCGAAGCCTCTGGCAGAATCCTCATCGGTGGAGAGCAATGCAGTTGCTTCTTCTGCCAAGGCCTTTACCTTCTCTATTTTGGCGTAAAGGTCGACGCCTTTAGCATGCACCTCTTCGAGAGTATGCCTTCGAGACTCCAGCTTAGCATGATTGATGAAATATGTTAACTTGAGCTCGGCCACAAAAGAGATCTCCCGAGCCAGAGCATTAGCAGCGGCATCATCAGTTCGATATGAGGACACGAACGCATCAACTTCGGACTTAACCTTAGCTAATTCAGCGACCGTCTCAATGTGAAGCTCCTTAAACTTACTGCCCTCCTCTTTTGCACTCTGAAGCTGGTGCTCGACCGAGGCTAGTTTTTCCCGAAGAGTATCCTTCTCAGAGCCAGACGGTCCATATTTTGCTTCCGCCCGAGGGTTTTAGCCTCTTTGCTCTTAAGATCCTCCCGAAGTTGCTCCACCAAATCGGCCTTCTGATGAAGCTGCAAAATTAAAACATTAGACACCAAAGAAAGTAGATACAAAGAAAATCTCACAAAGGCTATATTACCTGTTCGACGAGCTCGGCTCGCTCTTTAGAATCCTCCTCCGAACTTGCTCGAAGATCGTTGAGTTCTCCCTCTCTTTTGGCATAGAGAGCCTTGAGTTCGTCCATCTCTGAAATGAGCTTCCCGAGATCATCTTCACAACGGGCAAGCTCAGTCCGAGACTTGGAAAAAGCTCGTTCATAGAGCATCACGGCCTTATCACAAAGAAAGGGAGTCAGAAAATCAAGAATCAAACTCCAAATATAATTGTTAAGGCTAAGTTTACCTGCTTTCGAAGCTTCTCAACCTCTTCGAAGATGAACGAAGCACCAAGGTCAGGGCCCTCTTCGATCTTGGCAAGGCATTCTCTGAAGATGTTGTTCTCCCTGTAGGATGTTCCCACATTGGGAGTCTTCATATCTTGGGCATCCCGTATTTGTCCCTCAGAGAACAACGGGCCTGGCAGAGAGTTGTCCCCATCAATCACCCCGAATGGTTCAATCGGAGCGTCCTCCTGCCTTCGAGGCACCTCAGGGTTGGGCTCTTCGGGTTCTTCGATCAAGTGCCCTATGGTATAAGGCACTTTCTTGTCACTGGTCAGCTCGAGGACTTTGCTCGATCTCCCCTCAGAGACTTCCTCGGCATGAGATTGAACCACATCAGCAACCCTCTATTCAGTATCCTTTGGAGCATTAGAGCTCCCTCTTCTATAAATCACTAATGGGAGGTCATCAGCTTCATCCTCAACATCGTCTCCCTCTACGTCCTCAGCATGAAGACATTTAATAGTTTCCGGAGTTAAGGCCATTATATCGGCCTTACACTTTCGGACGTTGGTTTTCTTTGGCTTCGGAGAGTTCTCCAGCGACCCCCTCTTCCTTTTCTTGTCTTTGGCGAGTTTTGGGGTTTCTTCCTTACCGGCTAGGGGCGGCCTCATCGAAACAGCATCTCCTAGGCCTGCACAAATGCAAAGTTAAGTATTCTGCTTAAGAGTATTTCGCTAAGAGATTTAGATATGCAAGTAATGAAAGCTCATCGTGGTTTTTGGCCTCCCATCGGCCTTTGGCCAATTCGCGCCAGACGCGCTCGACGTATGACGAAGTGGAAGCTAGTTGCCGAACCCAGCCCGGGAGGTCCGCAACCATACCTGGATACCAAGTGTCAGCTGCATCATTAAAAATGGGTTAGTTCAAAAGAAGACGAGAATATCAAAATTATGAAATACACTCGATGAGCCTGTACTTACGCTTCATAATCCACTCCTCTGGGAATGACATCTTTTCAGCAGGAATCAGGTGGGAGATCCTGACTCGAACGAAGCGGCTCATCCACCCTCGGTCTTTATCTTCGTGGATACTGGAGAAGAAAGACTTCGAAGATCGACATTGCAATTTTATCAGGTCACCTCGATAGAGACGAGGGCTATATAGCGTGATCAGATGGCCGAGGGTAAAAGATATTCCCCAGACCATGCTCGAGAAGTACCTGATTAACTGAACAATTCGCCAAAAGGAAGGGTAAATTTGGCCTACCGTCACTAGGTACTGTCGACAGAAGTCGAGAATCACTGGATCTAGGAGAGGTACAAAAGGATCTACGGGGCCTAAGGTGAATGGGTAGGTATACACGCTTAGGTACCCCGCTTTGTGAGTGGTGATATCCTCTTCGGGTGAAGGGATCTCCACGTCCACCGTATCTGCCCAACGACAATCTACCTTCACATGTTCGAGTTCGGTTATCAAGCTAATATACCGAGACATAGGCTCGCATCGGCCCGGAATCGAAGCAAGTCTGTCAATTTTAATATCAGAAGACGTATCACAAGGCCTGGGGATACACTCTTCAATACGAGGAGGTACCGCCATTTTACTCTTAGATGTGCGAGAAGACAATGAAGCCTTCTCTTTCTGTGGAGCTGTTTTGGAAGTTTTTGTCATTACTACTGCGAATTTAGAGGGGAAAAAAAGAAAGCTGATGGTAAAATGGGCACAAGAAAGGTATGAACAAAGAGAGAATAAGGGAACCACATGATTGAATATGTGAAGAGAGTAAAGTGCGCAAAGAAATAAGTTGAAGTATTTATAGAGGCCACTTGTGCGTGTTGGGAAAGCCAAACGGTTGGCCAAAAGCCGCTTTTAATTGATGGCTTTTCGAAAATTGTGCAGACGTGAACTTTGCACGACCTTTCAGTCATGCCGACCGCTGACCTCACGAGTCTGATGTCACGATTGGGGCATCGGAGAGTCATGAATCGAACCGTTTCTTATCTTTTCATTCTAAGAAACGCGGGGACTATCTATATACGGTCGAAATCGAAGAACCCAATTTCGAGGGTTTAATCGAGCACCTGACTCGAGTTCGGGCAACTCGAAATAGGGATCAGGTTTGGCTGAAACATGCACACCTCGAGGGAACGAATGAGAGGCATGGAATGGTCTGCTTCGAGGCATTACAGTTTCGATGACACTCAAGAAAGAGCGGGAATCTCTCAAGGGCACGTGGATCAGGGCGTAAATTGTGGGACAAGATTTGTACGAGCTAGTACAAGTCCGTACTGGGTTGTTATACAGATGTACCAATAGAATTCTTTGTCATAATTAGAAATGTTTCATATTAGAGTTTTTCCCTCCTATATAAAGGGGACCCCGATCATTTGTAAAGGGACACATTCACCGCACTAGAATTGTTCTCGTTTACTATGCTCAACAATTGTTCTTCAGCTTTATTTCTCTTAATTTATTGTTCATACTTTATTGCTCTTAACTCACCTCGAGACCCCCGAGGCTATCGAGCTCGAGGTCCCTATTCCGTTGACAACACTAGTTTGGTTCAACATTTCTTCTTATTTACACTTAATATTTCTTGTCTATTTACTAGTATTGGAATAAATCACATATTTTTAGAACCACAAATCAAGTATAATTGTGACCACTATTTTCGAGGTAAATAATATCCCTATATTTCGAAAATGGTCTAAGAATATCCCTCGTTATACTATTGGGTTATCTATACCCCTACCATCATACTTTGGAACAAAAATACCCTTATTTTGGATGGAGTGCCATGTGGCAGCACCAGATTAAAACGACCCTTTTTTTAAAATTCGATTCGCTTAGAATAAACCCACAACCCGACCCAAGTAAAACCCCACTTAAAATACACGACAAGACGAAATAGAATACCCTATTTTACCTCACCCCATCCTTTGAAACAAAAAGAAGCGCAAAGCATATTCATTATAATAAGACGGGATTTGCGCTTCTTTCTGTTTCAACGGAGGGAGTGAGGTAAAATAAGGTATTCTATTTCGTTGGGTCATGTATTTTAAGTGGGATTTACTTGGGTCGGGTTGTGGGTTTATTCTAAGTGGTTTTAAAAAAAATGGTCGTTTTAATCTGGTGTTGTCACGTGGCACTCCATCCAAAATAAGAGTATTTTTGTTCCAAAGTATGACGGTAGGGGTATTAATAATCCAATAGTATAACGAGAGGTATTCTTAGACCATTTTCGAAAGTACATGGATATATTTGGCCCTTTATCGTATCCAAAGGGGTCATTCCGTACGTAGGATAAGGCATAATAATCTCGTAATTAAATGCAGAATTATTTTATCGTGCGTTTTGGTTGAATTTTTGAATTTGAGATTAGCAATCCAGGGACTAAGTAATCGCATAATTGAATATTATTCAATCCCACGTTAAGGGTGAGATAATAATCCCCTAAATACACTAAAATAACATAAATGCCTTTCTTCAAGGCTCTTCCCCAAAGTCATTAAACGGTTAAAAATGAAAATGAAAGTCTATCCAACTTATCTAGGATATACCAAACACATATTTATATTATACCTCGTATATTTCATATTTAGTTCAATAAACCAAACAAGTACCAACAAAATATATTCACAAAATAATCCTATTATTATTTTGACATATTATAATTCCGTCGTTATAATTTTGAGATAATTTATTTCCCACAAAACAATCCCAAGAAGTTAAAAGAAAAACTCGCAAAGTCGAGCAAGAAAGTTAAGAGTTCGACTGTTCAGAATTGCAGTAAGTGGGAAAAGGAGTGAAATTTTTGTACTTTTTGGCTGGGGAATGAGGGTAAAGGCAGAACTTAAGATTTGTTTGTATGTGGATATTGATTAACATGAATACATGGACGAACAATAAAGGTTGTGGTGGAGTGGTAAACACTCATTTATTCTTAATTAGAGGTTTCAGGTTTGAATTTATGGGTATGAAGTCGTCTTTGTTAGGTAGCATTTTACCCCAATATGAAACTTCTCATCGCCTTTGTTAGAAAGCGTTTTACTCCCAATGTGAAACTTCTCGATGTCCTAATATAATCGGGCTTCAGTATGAATATCGGACACCGAGTGGAAAAGAAAAAGAATACATGAGCAGGTGAGGAATTAACTTCACCTCACTTTTGCTGTCTCAATTAATTAAGAAATTACACGCTAGGTAAAGCTAAAGACATGAATAAGGTGTACGGTGCCTAATTCCCCTCTAGATCAAGGTCCAAGAGAAAATGAGTCCTTTAATGTGTTTGAACATAAAAATATTACAATTTTATTAGAAAAAGAGTCCTTTGGACATAGAAAATATGAGATTTGAAAAAAAAAAAAAAATTGAAGTCAAATTGAAAAAAATTATTTAAAAATTAAAATTGTGTTTGAACATACATTTTATTTGAACAAATATTATAATTTTATGAGAGAAAAATATTGTTTACTTGAAAAAGAGATAAAACCAAAATTTCAAATTTGAAACTCATTTTCAAAATTTGCTGATTCACATATTAAAAAACTCAGTCAAATGTATAATCAAACAATGTTCTGAAGATAATTTCGAAAAAGAAAAAACAAATTGTATGAACAAACGGGTCCTAAGACTTTTAAGATTCGCATTTAATGGCTTTTAATATCGGCATTAATGATTCAAAATTAAATTTAAGCCCATTCCCACTACCATATGCACTACGACTTTTCCCTTGGTGAAGAGTGAAGACTAGCCATAACTCTTTGAATGCTACATTTAATGTTTCCTAGTGAAGGGATTTGAATTTTCTAGTGTACCAAAAACAAAAAAAAGAACTTGAAACCTCTCCCACTCTTTTCCCACTTTGAATATTGATTGATTCTTTTTTAAGAAAGGGCAGTCCGATGTATAAAACATCTCGTATTCAAACAGAGAATGGAGAATGATTATATTCCAAGAAATGTGATATAGACAATTTACTCTAACACGAAATTAATAGTTACGTGTATAGCTCGAACCCGTGACCTACGAATATTAGTATTTGCATATATAGCTCGAACCCATAACTTACACAGGTTGCACCATAAAAGATGGAAAAGAAGGAGGAGGAGGAGGATGAGGAGTACAAGTTATGATGGATGTCTATATTTGCTAAACTTTTTTTAACATGGCCAAAAGTTAAACACCAGCACGTAAGGAGGAGGGAATTATTTATATTTTGTAATTGAAAAAGTGTAAAATTTATATTATATATATATATATATATATATATATATATATACACAAAAAATAGATATTTTTTCAGCTATTATTTTGAGAGCGCCTATACAGTGTCATTTTCCTTAAGGAGAATACCGATGATTACGGAATTTTTTTATAACAAATCCATGAAATAAGAGATTAATTATTTTTGAACTAAAGTATGAGAGCAATAATCTCTCGTAGCTCAGATGGTTAGAGCGCTTGCTTAGTTAGTAGATGTCTTAGGTTCGACTCCCAACACGAATATTTTATTTTTCTGTATTTCACCTTAGTTGTATTCGTTGCGCGAATAAATATAGTTTTATACATCCAATTACACAGTCGATACAAGTTGTATCCTTTGTATACACCCTTATATTTCTCTTTGGTTATACAGTTAATACATACATAGTATACAATTGATACATACAGTTGATCAGCTTTTGTATTCGTTGCACGTTTGGATATAAGTGATATAAATTAGTAGCAAGTAAATAGTAGTTGCGGATGGTAATTAGACAAATTATAGTTACTGGACTCTAAAGTATAGTGATTTATGAAAATTTCTCATGAATTTCTTGGTTTGGTTTTATAATTGAATTTCGGCCCAAATGTAACAAGATGAGGGGGAAGTGCATGGTTAGCCACTAATAACACATGTATTTACTTTTAAGCCACTGTTTAAAATGTCTTTAGTCTATATCCACTGCTTTAATAAACTTTACATGCTCGGACGAAAACACCCTTCTGCTCATAAAGTTCAGGACCAAGTGTCCTTAACTTTTGAACTTGTAACTCTAAGTTCAGGACTTCAAGGCTACATGTTCTTAACTTTTGAACTTGTAACAGTAAGTTCATGATTTCAGGACTACATGTCTTTAACTTTTGAACTTGGAACTCGATGTTCAGGACCACCTGTCCTTAATTTTTGTGCTTGTAACTCTAAGTTAAGGACTACTTGTCCTTAACTTTTGAACTTGTAAGTCTAAGTTCAGGACCTATTGTCCTTAACTTTTGAGCTTGTTAGTCTAAGTTCAGGACCAAGTTTCCTTAACTTTTGAACTTGTAACTATAAGTTCAGGAGCAAGTATCCTTAACTTTTGAGTTTGTTAGTCTAAGTTCAGGACCTATTGTCCTTAACTTTTGATCTTGTTAGTCTAAGTTCAGGACTTCAGGACCTATTGTCCTTAACTTTTGAACTTGTAAAGTTCAGGACCTATTGTCTTTAACTTTTGGGTTTCTTAGCCTAAGTTGAGGACCAAGTGTCCTTAATTTTTGAGCTTGTTAGTCTAAGTTCAATACTTCAGGACCTATTGTCCTTAACTTTTGAACTTGTAACTGTAAGTTCAGGACCTATTGTCCTTAACTTTTGAGCTTGTTAGTCTATGTTCATGGCCAAGTGTCCTTAACTTTTGAACTTGTAACTCTAAGTTCAGGACCAAGTGTCCTTAACTTTTGAACTTGGAACTCGAAGTTCAGGACCAAGTGTTCTTAACTTTTGAACTTGTAACTGTAAGTTCAGGATCCATAACGTAGCAGAAAACCAAAAATACATCACAGAAATCATAAACCGAAATACATTTACCACCATAATTGCATACGATCAAAGATCACGACTAGTTTAATTAGTAACAAAACTAGCACGTCAATCTTCGAACAATCATAGTGCTTATTCAAGTTTTTCTCAAATTAAGTTTATATATATAACATATAGTAACATTCTTAGTATGGCCTAATACAGAAACAATAGCGGCGGAGTCCACGACAGTCACCACCGAAAAATCCTTCTGTCTCATAGACGGCGAAACAGTTCTTCTCCCTAATACATGAAAGAGATAGAAGAAAGGGTAATACAGTCTTTTCATATTAATTTTAATAGACTAGTGGTTATTATTGCTAAGCATTAAAAATGCTGGATAAAAAGTAAATACCACTTTAAAAAGTGATTACCCCATGCAATTTTTACACGAGATGAAGCCCCAAAGGTAAAACCCAATTTGCCTTTCTAATCCAATTTAAGGGCCAAAATTGACAACATGAGTTTGGACAATTTGTAAAGGAAACACCGGGAGAAGAATCCACAAAATTGTGTTTACAAATTAACTCTTTTGAGACCTAATTATAAAGTAACGTATATCCCAGTTATGCAAATATTCTAATATCTATTTTTATTGCAAAAAACAAATCATGATACCTCCAAAAACTCTGGAAAACAAAAGTCAATAACAAAACCAAAACCAAATTCAAACTAAAAAGCAATTTAGTGGGCGTTTAGACATAAGAATTGTAAAATTCCCAAAAAAGTGAAATATTTTTTAAGTAAAAATGATATTTGAAAATTAGAGTTGTATTTTGGACATGAATATAATTTGGAGTTGTTTTTGAAATTTTGTAAGTGATGAAAATTTTGAAAAACAGCTTTTGGAGTTTTTCAAATTTTCGAAAAATTCCAAAATTCATCTTCAAATGAAAACTGAAAACTTTATTGCCAAACACGGATTTAAGAAAAAAGTAAAAAATTATTACAGTCAAACCTCTTTATAACAACAGTCCTATATAACAACACTTCTCTGTAAAAACTAATTTTTTCGGAACAAATTTTTATGTTATGTTATAATATATATTCTCTATAACAGCACTTCGCTATAACATTCAAAAATACTCTAAACAAACCGGACTGTTATAGAGAGGTTTGACTGTGTTTACCCTAAAATTTGAATAATATTTAAACTTATATTGTGGTTTTAAGAATATGTAATTTCACTCAATACCAATTAATAAATGAGAAAGTAAATGACTGACTTAAACTATAATATAAATCAAAACAGTATCCAATCTGAATCTTCGACCTCGAATTGATGTATTCTCGAGGTGATAGTAGCACAAGAACGATAAATATAGAACAATTCTGATGAACAATAAGTAGAGCAATAAGCAAGAAAAAAATAATTGTATATATTTTTCTCAGTGAGAAATGATGCGTGCAAATAAATGAAATTCCTCTTTATATAGTAGAGAAATTCTAATTATGGTATACTTCTAATTACAGAAGAAAATCGTATAAACAACTATAGATCTGATCCGTTCCGAGATTCATGCCACGATCCTCGACTAATCGTGGATATCTCGTCTTTTCCGTTATAAAGCTATCCCGATATTACTCGAAGTCTATCTCTTCTGGCTTCTATTGATATCAACCTCGATAAGGGGCTCCGATTTCGGACTCGACTTCTTAGCTCTTCAATGCAACATCCTAGTCTCGATCAAATAGTGAAATCGGGGAATCTCAATTTCTACCGTATACAGATAGTCCCTTTGTTTCTTAGAATATAATGATAAGAAATGATTTGAGCCTCGATTTTCTTATGACCTTGATAGACAGTGATGTCATCCTCATGACGTTAAGCGATGGAAGTGACCGAAACGTCCCGTCGGTACAGTTTTCCAAATCATTAATGTGCGTCAGTGGGTGGTCGGCCACTAGCGTCGTTGAACCGCCACCGTAAATCTAAAAATATGGCTTCATTTGTTGAATCAAATTTTAACTTTCATCTTCATCAATTCTTCTAAGTCTTTGTCTCTCTCAATATCTTCTCTTTCATCACTCATTAGGCCATCTTTGCTAGTTTCAAACCACCAGTACTTAATACGTTCCTCTTTCTTCTACTCGTATGATGGCGAAAATATCAAAAATCATTTCACAAAAGGAAAAACCTTCCTATTCTTCTTCTTCACGGCCTGCCGGTGATGAAACGCCAATGGAACTGCTCCCTAGTGAGTATGTTCCCGGACCGTGTGTTCTAAAATCCTACTTAAAAGTCGAGAACACTCCGTCGGTCCCTGGCCGATGTGAGAACGTATCGAGATATATCTGCTCGATAATAGTGGGATATCTCGAGGATGTTAAAAGGGATTGCAACTGGGGGGACAAAGTTGTACAGATCCCTTCTCCTGAAGAAAGCATTACCACCCACGTGGAAGGGTTTCTAAGTGTTTACACTTACCCTTTCACGTTGGGTCCCCTCCACCCAGTTATCATAGACTTCTGTAAGAGATACCAAGTGAATCTTGGCTAAGTTCACTCTTCTTTCTGGCGCATCGTGATCATGCTCCGATTCTTCTCCAGCAAAATCGAGGGGCTTCTGTTCAACCTCAACCATCTCATCAGGTTGTACCGTCCCCGAATCTTTCGGGAGTTAATCAAACTGCAACATCGAGCGACCAAGGCGTTGTTCTCGAGTCTCGACGAAGACAAGGACTGGGGGTGGATGAGTCGATCCGTTCAGATGAGGACCTGCGACCTTATCTCGAAGGAGAAAATGTCATTTCTTGAGAAATGGAACCTGGAACGTAAGTAACACTCTAATCGTTAATTTCCATATTTCTATTGTTTGCTTTATTTAACATCTTCCTTTGTTGTGCAGCGGCTTCTTGGATTCCTCGAGCGGTTCCTGACCTTGAAGACTGAGTTCGGAAGCTGGCCTCGACTTCCTCTTATGCTGAGCGTTGTTGGCGCGACTTGGAAAAAGGCAAATGGGAGGCAAAGAATCATGGTGAGTTCCTTTCTCCTTATCTCTGAGGCGTTGGTCACATTTCTTTTTCTTACTCAGTTTCTTTTTTGTGCAGTCCTGAACAAGGATGCAGTCTCGAGGCTTCCGAGCAACGAGGAAGAGGCTAACTCCCCGGTTCTGAAGCCGGGGAAAGATAATAAGAGGAAGAGGGTTTCGGCGTCCGAGGACCCCAAACCCAAAAATGCACCAGCTCGAAGACCTAGGAGGAAAATTATTCCTCTTACTGTAGATTCGGTCCAAAGGCTGAGGGAAGAAGAAGAAGAAGAAGAAGAAGAAGAAGAAGAAGAAGAGGAAGACGAAGGCGATGACTCGATGCTGGTGATTCGAGTAAGAAAGATCGCCGAGACCGCCAAGTCCCCCAAGCTGGTGGTGGTTGCCGAGACCCTGCCTCGTGATGAGGAGGTTTCGAAGAAAGATTCGGGAAAAGCCCTCGAATCACCCGAGGTGGAGATCATCACTCGCCCAAAATACATACCAGAGGGGGCTGGTTCTGAGATCCCCATAGTTGAACAGAGCGCCCCGAGCGACTCGCTAGGGGCAGTGACAGCAGGTCACTCGCCCTCTCTACCGGATTTCTCTGAGGAGGCGATAAGAGATGCTCAGACTATAAGGACCCCCGAGATAGGCGGAGTCCACAGTGAAGAGGATCCCTTTCGGGATTGTTTTACCAGGGTCGATGATGCCTCTGACTCAACAATGCATCTACCCTCTTTGAAGAGGCCCAACGCCTTCTAATTCGAGTAAGTATTAATTTTTCTGGTGTAATTTTCTTTCGGTTTACCTTCCTTCGATCTAACTTCCATTTTTCTCATACAGGCCTTCTCCAAGTCTTGGGCTAACTTAAGCCAGTGTGAGGCCGATCTTCAAAAGCTTTCGGAGGAGAGAAATGCTCTCAAGCTCCTATGTGGGCAGAAGGATGAGGAGCTCAGGGACCTCCAAGCTAACTTGGCCAAGGCCCGTAAGGAGGAAACCAAGTTGAACGAGCAGGTAACTACTATTTTGAAAAAATACGGGCTCGATCCAAGGGTGGAGGCTAACGTTTCGATGTCTCAATTGCAGCAAAAACTAAGAAGATCGGATTATTCCGGGGGGAGGTCGATCAAGTTAAAGTTGGCTTCCATAGGTGGAAGGAGGGCATGGACCGCTTTGTCGCAGAGAAAGAGTTTGCCTTGGCTCAACTTTCATCGACCGAAATCCAACTTCAGAGTGCTAGGGAGAAGTGATCGGTCCAGGCCAAGAGGATTGAGGAACTCGAGGCTAAACTCATTAAGGCCGAAAAGGCAAAGGCCCAGGCTAACAAGTCAGTAGCTATATACCTGGCTGATTCTGAGGCTGCTCAAGCTCAGCTCAGGGAGGCCACCGATCGAGCGCAATGGACTGAGCTGACTAAGTGCCAATCTCAAAGGGAGACCCTCGAGGAGATTCATGCCCGAGGTTTCGACCTTTCTGAGGATATAACTCAAGAAAAGATGCACGAAGACGATGCCAGGCTATTGGCCTCTTCCGATGATGAAGATGGCGATGAAGACAACAAGAGCAGGTCCGATAAAGGTGAGGGGCCCGAAGAGGAAGCTGCCCCTGATTAAGAAGTCACCCCGAACGTATCTAGGACTCTTGTACTTTTTTTCTTTTTTGTGTAGGACCCTTGTCGGTCCTTTGCAAATATTTTTGTTCAGATATATAAAATATTTCCCTTTTTTCTTCTCAGTTTTTCCTTGTGATAATCTTAACCTGCTTTGTGCCTTGTAAAATTTTAGCATACTTCATAATATGTTTTCGGATTTGGGAAATTTGACCGAAGTCACAATAATACTGCTTTCATAGTCGAGTTCGAGTTTACTCGAACTTGAAGTAATAGAACCCTTAGGTTCGTATTTAGTGAGAACGGATTCTCGACCTGTAGTCGAGTGAGTACTCGATCTCGAAGTAGCGGAACCCTTAGGTTCGAATTGAGTGAGAACATATTCTCGAACTCTAAAATGTAATGGCCCTTAGGCTCTTTGGATCGGACCGATATGGCCCTAGAAGAATGTCTTTTCCCCTTTTCGGCTCAAAGGCTTTATAAAAATTTCGTTATGACTTAGCATGAATTTTTTACCCATTAGGTTTTTGAGGGTTTAATATTGATCGAAACCCCTTTACCTTTTATTCCTTAGCACAAATTTGTATTTAAAAAATTTGATACCTCTTAAGGTTTTTCGAGGGCTGATATTATCGAAGCCCTTTGATTATTTTTCCGAGGGTAGCCTTTTTTAACCGGTTTTTCAAAGAATTCGAAGGCCTATTTTTTTTTGCGGGATTCGTACGTCTCCGAGCCGCGTTAGCTTGGCCGTAGACTTCGGATATGCCTCTTGGGCTTATTTTCCAAATAACACTTCAAACTTTTTCAAAGTATTAGTCCCCGAGAATAGTGTCCTTGGCCTATAAATCGAGGATTTCCTCTTTGAGGTCTTATGGTTTCAAAGTTAGTTCGATCATGTTGATTTTCAACGGCAGTCCCCGAGTATGGGGTTGATTGCTCGAGGTGTAGTTGTACCTGTCCCTTGAGCCAGTTTTCACAAGAAATTGTAAGTATGGAGCTTGTAAAGTAGAAATTTTATGTCAGGCACAAGATTCTTGTAAGGAAAAGTACTTCTTTGAATATTTCATACATGCGTACATGTTTTTCCGTTAGGGCTCGAATAACCTATACGGAAAGGGTTCATTCAACCGTTTGGACCATTACAAAATTATCCTATCGAGACCCTGTCGACGTGAAGTATTTTCCTTGAAAATATCACATCCGAGGGTGATGCCCCTAGTATTCGAGGTTGATTGTAAGGATAACTCGGATACTCTAAGTCATCACGAACGATGGTTGACTCATTAAAAACCTTGCCAGAAAAACCCATTTGGGATAAAAATCAATAGAAGGGAAAAAGTGTGCAACGTGTGCTTTAAGGTCCTAATATCTTACTGTTTGATGAGAATTTCGATACCTTCGCTCGAACACCTAAAAATAAATTAGTGTAGAATGTAAATGAAAAAGGAGAAATTAATACCTTAACAATAATATTGCTTGGGGGTAAGATGTTCCAATTATTTGGTAGTTCCTCGCCGTTTATCGTGCTTAGCTTGTAAGATCCCTTTCCGACGATATCGAGGACTTGATGTGGTCCTTCCTAATTCGGGCTGAGTTTTACTTCATTAGGGTCTCGAGTGTTGAGGGTGACTTTTCTCATAACCAACTCCCCGATATTAAATTGGCGAAGGTTGGTCCTTCGATTATAATACCTTTCGATGTGTTATTTTTGTGCGGCCATTCAAACGAGGGTGGCTTATCATTTTTCATCTAACAGTTCGAGGCTAGTATTCATAGCCTCGTGATTTGATTCTTCTATTGTGTATCGAAATCTGGAGTTGGGTTCCCTAACTTCGACTGGAATTAAGGCTTCGGAGCCATACACTAAGGAGAACAGTGTTGCTCCCGTACCGGATTTGATGTTGTTCAATATGCCCAAAGGACTTCGGGTAGAATTTCTCTCCATTTTCCCTTGGCATCGTTCAATCTCTTCTTTAGGTTATGAATGATGATCTTGTTTGTCGATTCGACCTGCCCGTTTACACTTGGATGATACGATGTCGATAAGATCCTTTTTATTTTGTGCTCTTCGAGAAACTTTGTTACCTTGCTGCCGATGAATTGCTTTCCGTTGTCATACAATTTCGGCAGGTATCCCGAATCGGCATATGATGTGATCCCAGATGAAGTCTATAACTTCTTTTTCTCTGAATTTCTCGAAGTCCTGTGCTTCAACCCATTTAGAGAAATAGTCAATCATAAATAAAATCAATTTAGCTTTACCTGGGGCCGATGGCAGAGGGCCGACGATATCTATCCCCAATTTCATAAATGTCCATGTGGATAGGACCTAATGAAGTTGTTCTCTGGGCTGGTGGATCATTGGTGCATACCTTTGACACTTATCATATTTTCGAACTAATTCTTTAGTGTCCTTCTCCATACTAGCCCAATAGTATCTTGCTCTGATGATTTTATTAACTAGTGATTCAGCACCGGAGTGGTTCCCACATGTACCTTGTGAACTTCTTGTAGGACATAATCGGTGTCGCGCCCCCTTTTTCTCGCGAAATTGGGTTTCGACATTTTTGGGATAACTCCTTTTGAGAGGGTAAGGAACTGGAATTGAGAGAGTCGCCACCTAACGGAATAAGGTGCGTTAGGACACCTAGAGCAGATAACTCATATTACCAGTTTACATCACCAGAGATTGGGTAAGGGCTCAAATTACCTCGAGGGGAAGGTGTTAGGCACCCCTTGAGGTCCACAATGGTGGGTCCCGACCGNGGGTTCCTATGTGTTTTAGCCTATAGGATCACCCCATGCAATACTTTGTAGCCCCCTCAAGTCGGGGTGCCACTCATAGTATTTAGCACATGGACTATCATCTCATACTACCAGATTACTATCTTTAAGTTGTTACTTAAGCGTTCTAGTCGATTCTAGTTCGTTTCCTATGCGTGCACTAACCATCCTTTACATATGGCCCTGGAGGTATTAGGACCTCTATTTGGGATAGTTCTATACCCAGCCTATGTTGCTCAAAAATGTAAAAGTCTAGGCGACAAGCAAAAACAATTAGGACTTTCAGATAGCTAGCAAATATGGGCTCATATTGACCTCCACACATAAACAACAAAGGCACCCAATTGATTGACATGCTTAATTTAAAGTCTTATAGGCAGGATATCTATGTGAGAAATAAGCAAGCGGTGATTTATAGAAGCAGTTTTATTAAGGCGAATGTCAAGACCTATTGCTTGCCTACTGATTTATTCAGTAATATCTGGGCCTTTCAAGCTGTAAGGAATCACAATTTCGAATCCATAATTGTTATTAAGACCTATAGGCATGTTGTCTAAGTGATTGACAATGGTGATTGTATTTAGAACCAATTAGTATAATCGTATAGGCATGATATCTACGAGCGTGCTGGTTATTATACCATGGACATGACTTCTAGGCGTAGAACTGATTTTAGCTTTATAGACATGTTTCATAGCTTTGTATTTCCTAATTACTGTATTGACTTAAGTCCTATAGAAATGATTTCTAGGTTTGAAACTGGTTTTAGTCCTATAGGCATGGTATCTATTATTGAATTAATTTAACCCTATATGCATGGTCTCTATTGAGAAATAATACGGGCAGAAATTGTACATATTACAAGAAAAACAATTAAATCAAACATTGGGGTCCTATATGCATGATTGCTAACATATGTTTGTTGGACAAGTTAATGCAACCTATAGGCAGGATTTCTAATGCAATTTAATCCTATAGGAAGGATTTCTAATATGCAAGCATGCTACAACACTCACATGATTTTAACAAAGATGATGTAAAACAAGATTAACAGAACAAATGAAACCCTATTGGCAGGATTTCTACCCGAATTGCCCAAAGAAAATAAAGGCCCTTCCCAATTTTACTATACACCCAGAATCTACTCATTACAAACTTATTACAAACCAGAGTAATGAATAAATTACATAATAGTAATAAGATAAACTATAAGGATCCTTCATTAGGCCCAAATACACCTGGGAAACCAGGCCTTCAAACCAATAAACTTTGAGGCTCATTTCTTAGGGGCATCACCTTCCCGAATAAGCCCGACTGATCCCTCGGGATCCCATTCTTCATCGGTTTCCATCACATTGACTACTTCACCCCTATGATTTGGGAGGGGATTGTTGCGGACATTGGGTGCGGCTTCCTTGGCATGTATGACCTTGGTATCAATTGATGTCTGGACCTTGTCTTTCAGAGTGCGACATTCATCAATGGTATGTCCCTTCATGCCGGAATGGTATGCACACGTCTGTTGATACCTAATTTTTCCCTATATTATTGTCAAAATGCATATATACTTTCAAAACAATGCATGAGCATCAATTAATATTTTTCTATAATTTTCTGTGATTTTAAAAGATTTTGAATTAATTTGTTCCATCATTTTATTATCTAAATAATTACTAATTGCATCACAAATAATTCTATAATAATTTTATTGCATAATTTTTATCAAATATATTTATATTAAGCTTTAATTATTTTATGCATAATTATATTTACATCTTCAGGTTATAATTGCAATAACTTTGCAATAATAGCCCATGAGTGCATAATTACTTTATTTTTACACGAAAATGACATTTTATATTTTATAATAGTAAGTAATTATTTTAAATCATTTCATGCATAAATAGCATTTTCATCATTTATTAACTATTTTTATAAATTATTTTATTAAACTAAATAGGGTATTTAACATATAGCCTCTTTATGAATTTTTTTCCGGACCTTAGCCCAATAACTACCCCAGAGCAATACCATAACCTTACCCAATACCCATAACCCAAACCCAATAACCCAATTGTTATAACCCTGTCACGACCCAAATCCTAAGCCGGCTATGATGGCGCCTATCATGGAACTAGGCTAGCCAACCATTACATGCTATCAATAAGTCATAATTTCCAAAACTATACCATTATTTCACAAAAAGATTTTTCTTTTACTTAAGCAGATTAAAGAAGCAAAATGAAATAAACAATTTATACACTACCCCAAAACCTGGAATCAACTGTCATGAGCACCTAGGACGATAAATACAATGTACAATAAAGTGACTTTGCTACTACAAGAGTCTGAAGTATGAAAGACAACACAATGTACTGAGGAAAGGAAGGGAGGTGAGCTGGGGATGCTGAGCAGTACCTCGATCCACGAACAACTCCAAGCACATCAGAAAATCAACTAGCAAGATGGTCCAATTCCTGGATTTGCACACAGAGGTGCAGGGAGTAACGTGAGTACACAAACTCAGTAAGTAAACAAAGTAACTAAAAACTTGAGTGCAGTGACGAGAAATTATAAATTAAACTTTCATAGAACAATAATTCAACTTTTATTAGAAGGCTCAGTATAAGGAAGAGAGGGAAAAACAGTAAAATTCACTATGTAACAGCCATCCAGGCACAATATCTCTCATAACAAGGCATATCAGTCACTCGTGACTCAACTATCAGTATTCCATGCTCACACTAAGCACTCGCACTCAACAAGTATCAGACAACCACTCAACTATTGCGGCATGCAGCCTGATCCTCGTAATATATGCTGCGGCGTGCAACCCGATCCGAATAACATATGCTACGGCGCGTAGCCTGACCCAATATATATATATATATATAGTCGATTGTGCTCGCTGGGGGTGTACAGACTCTAGAGGGGCTCCTACAGCCCAAACACTATGTTGTTGCGGCGTGCAACCCGATCCAATATATATATGCTGCGGTGCGTAGCCTGATCCATATAATATCTATTGCTGCGGTGTGCAGCTCGATCCATATAATATATATTTTTGCAACGTGCATCCCGATCCATAACTATCCTCACATACTCGGCTCTCGGACTCACTCAGTCATCCTCACAAGCCACTCGGGCAATTTATCTCAACTTACGGGACTAAGCCCAAAATACCTCTCAGAGTTTCAAAACAATGTGATAACAGTGAAAATAATAATAAGTGGTAAACATGACTGAGTTCACAGATGTTCTATCACGATAGTATGAGAATAGTGTAAAAATACCCCTGAGGGTCTAAACAGGTAGGCACAAGTCCCCAAACATGGCTTTCAGCCCATAAACAAGTATAAATTTTTAAAATACAGGTTATCGTAAGGTTTCAAATCGAATACGCGGCTTAATAGTCGCTACAGGATGGACAAGGTCACACCTATCGGTGCACGCCCACACGCTCGTCACCTAGCATGTGCGTCACCTCATTTACCGAAACAATGCAAAATACCGGGGTGTCATACTCTCAGGTCTAGAGATACAATCGTTACTTACCTCAAAACAGTCAAAAAACTACTTCGCGATGCTCTTGCCCCTCGAATCGGCTCCCAAATGCTTTGAGTCTATCACAAATCAGATCAATAACATCAAAATATGCTAGGGAGATGAACCCCAATCGAAAACTATCAAAATTAGGCACAATTCCAGAAATCGGCCAAACCCGAGCCTTGAGCCCCGAGCCCACGTCTAGGAATTCTATAAAAATTGCATCACAAGAATCCTCATCCTTTCCCGAGTCTACACATATAAAATGCATCATAATACGACCACAAACGACCCCTAAATTCCTTTATTACAAGTTTCAATTTCCCAAGCCTTAAACCCCCAATTTATGCCATTTAATCTACTAATTCCAAGCCTAATCCGTCACATAATAACATAGAATCGAGTTTATAGTCCGAGAAACTTACGTCCACCGAAGACCATCGAAATCCTTCTCCAAATTGCTCTCAAAATGACTCAACCCGCATGCAAAAATGAAGAAAAATGCCAAAATTTCGCGGAGGCACATATTTATACTTCCTGCCCAGTTAATCCGCACCTGCAGAAGATTTTCCGCACCTGCGGACCGCTGGTAAAAATGAAGAAAAATGCCAAAATTTCGCGGAGGCACATATTTATACTTCCTGCCCAGTTAATCCGCACCTGCAGAAGATTTTCCGCACCTGCGGACCGCTGGTAAAAATGAAGAAAAATGCCAAAATTTCGCGGAGGCACATATTTATACTTCCTGCCCAGTTAATCCGCACCTGCAGAAGATTTTCCGCACCTGCGGACCGCTGGTAAAAATGAAGAAAAATGCCAAAATTTCGCGGAGGCACATATTTATACTTCCTGCCCAGTTAATCCGTACCTGCGGAAGATTTTCCGCACCTGCGGACCCGCACCAGCGGTCCTAGGTGCGCACCTGCGAAATATCACTTAAAGTCTAAATTCTGCACCTGCGACTCCATTTCCGCACCTGCGACTCCACAGGTGCGGTCCCACGTCCGCATCTGCGGTCCCTCATTGAGCTGCCCAAATTCCGCATCTGCGGATTCCTTTCTGCTTCTGCGGGCCCGCACCTACGGTTCCTCATCCACAGGTGCGGTCACACTAGTAAAATGGCACCAGCAGCAACTTTGGTGCAAATTCCTAAGTCCAACCTCTGTTAACTATCCGAAATTAATCCCGAGCCCCTGGGGACCCCAACCAAGCATACCAACACATCTCATAATCTCATTCAAACTTAGTCGAGCCTTCGAAACACCAAAAACAACGCAAAAACACCAAAATCACATCAAATTCAAGCCTACGAACTTTGAAACTTCTAAATTTCACCAAGGATGCCGAAACCATCCAAAACACATCCGATTGACCTGAAAATTTGCACGCATATACAAAATGACATTATGAACTTGCTGCAACTTCCGGAACTCCATTCCGACCCCGATAGCCTATTTTCCAATGCCGACCGAAAAATCGCCAAAAATTAGCTTTTCGCCAATTCAAGCCTAATTCTACACCGGACATCAAAACCACATTCCGTACAATCCCAAATCATCTAAGGAAGCTATCCAAGCCATAAAATCCGCATTCCAAGGTCGTTTACCAAGAAGTCAACTCCAAGTTGACTTTTCCAACTACAAGGCTAATTTGAGAGACTAAGTGTCTCAATTCTCACCACGACCACTCCGAACCCGAACCAACCGACCCCAACACATCATAAACAGGCTAAGAAACATACAATAAAGCAGAAACAGGGGAAACGAGGCTAATCTCACGGAACGACCGGTCGGGTCGTTACATCCTCCCCCTCTTAAACAAACGTTCGTCCTCGAACGGGTCTAGAAACATACCTGGAGTCTCAAATAAGTGAGGATATATTCTCCGCATATCCCGCTCGGTCTCCCTGGTGGCATCCTCCACCGGTTGTCCTCTCCACTGAACCTTCATTGAAGCTATATCCTTAAACCTCAACTTTTTGACCTGACGACCCAAAATAGCCACTGGCTCTACGTTATATGACATATCACCCTCGAGTTGAACCGTGCTGAAGTCCCAAACATGAGATGGGTCACCAACATACTTCCGGAGCATCGAAACATGGAACACCAGATGAATACTCGATAAGCTAGGAGGCAAGGCAAGTCTAGAAGCCACCTCCCCAATCCTTTGAAGCACCTCAAATGTCCCAATGAACTGGGGACTCAGCTTTCCCCTCTTCCCGAACCTCATAACACCCTTCATGGGTGACACCTTCAGCAGCACCTTCTCCCCAACCATGAAAGACACATCTCGGACCTTCCGGTACGCATAACTCTTCTGCCTAGACTGCGCCGTGCGAAGCCGCTCCTGAATCAACTTCACCTTACCCAACGCATCCTGAACTAAGTCTATGTCCAATAGCCTAGCCTCGCCTGGCTCAAACCAACCAACCGGAGATCTTCATCTCCTACCATATAAAGCCTCATACGGAGCCATCTTCATACTCGACTGATAACTATTATTATATGCAAACTCTGCGAGTGGCACATGAACCCCCAAAATCAATGACATATGCACACAACATATCCTCCAAAATTTGAATAGTATGCTCCAACTGCCCGTCGGTCTGAGGATGAAACGATGTGCTCAACTCAACTTGAGTTCCTAAACTCCCTCTACACGGCCCTCCAAAACTGAGATGTGAACTGAGTACCTCTGTCAGAAATGATAGAAACTAAAACCCGATGTAATCGGACAATCTCCCTAATATAAATCTCAGCTAACCGCTCCGAATAATAAGTAGTACCAACAGAAATTAAGTGTGTGGACTTGGTCAGCCGATCCACAATAACCCATATAGCATCAAACCTCCTCGAAGTCCGTGGAAGCCCAACTACAAAGTCCATGGTGATCTGCTCCCACTTTCACTCCGGATATCTAATCTCTGAAGCAATCCACCTGGTCTATGGTACTCATACTTGACCTGCTGACCGTTGAGACACTGATCCACGAACTCAACAATATCCCTCTTCATTTGCCTCCAACAATAATGCTGTCTCAGATCCTGATACATCTTTGCGGCACCCGGATGGATGGAATACCGTGAACTATGGGCCTAAGCTAGAATCAAATCTCGAAATCCATCCACATTGGGCACGCAAATCCGGCCCTGCACCCTCATGACCCCATCATCACCAATAATCAAATCTCTGGCATCACCGTGATGGACCCTGTCCTGAATAACGAGTAAGTGTGGATCATCATACTGGCGTGCTCTAATCTGATCATAAAGAGAAGACCTGAAGGCTACACAAGCCAATACCCGCGGGGGCTCTGGTAGATCCAATCTCACCAACTGACCCGCTAAAGCCTGAAAATCAAGTGTTAAAGGTCGCTCTGGTGCTGGAAGGTAGGCTAGACTCCCCAAACTCTCCGCTCTGCGACTCAGGGCATTGGCCACTACATTGGCCTTCCCCGGATGATATAGAATAGTGAGGTCATAATATTTGAGAAGCTCCAACCATCTCCTCTGACGCAAATTCAGATCCTTCTGCTTAAGCAGATGCTGCAAACTACGGTGATCAGTGAAAATCTCACAATGCACTCCATACAAATAATGACGCCAAATCTTCAAGGCTTGGACAATAGATGCTAGCTCAAGATCGTGCACTGGATAATTCTTCTCGTGCACCTTCAACTGTCTGGACGCGTAGGCAATCACCCTACCGTCCTGCATCAACGTCGCTTCAAGGCCAACTCTCGAGGCGTCACAGTAAACTGTATAAGAACCTGAACCCGTAGGCAAAACCAATACCGGAGTTGTAGTCAAAGCTGACTTGAGATTCTGAAAGCTCTCCTCACACTCCTCAATCGACCTGAACTGAGCACCCTTTTGGGTCAGTCTGGTCATAGGTGCTGCAATAGATGAAAATCCCTCTACAAAATGATGAAAGTACCCTGCCAAACCAAGGAAACTGCGAATCTCGGTAGCTGATGATGGTCTAAGCCAGCTCTGCACCGCCTCTACCTTCTTCGGATCAACCTGAATACCCTCACTGGCTACCACGTGCCCCAGGAATGCTACTGAATCAAGCCAGAACTCACACTTCAAAAATTTTGCATAGTACCTTCTTCTCCCTTAAGGTCTGAAGCAAAACTCTCAAATGCTGCTCATGATCCTCTCGAGATCGGGAATACACCAAGATATCGTCAATAAACACGATGACGAAAGAATCTAGATAAGGCCGGAGTACACTGTGCATCAAGTGCATAAAGGCTGCTGGGGCATTGGTCAGCCCGAATGACATAACCAGAAACTCATAATGACCATATCTAGTCCTAAAAGCAGTCTTCGAGATGTCTGGCCCCCGAATCTTCAACTGATGATAGCCGGAACGCAAGTCAATCTTGGAAAATTCCCTGGCACCCTGTAACTGATCAAAAAAGTCATCAATACGAGGCAAGGGATACCGGTTCTTCACTGTAACCCTGTTCAGCTGCCGATAATCAATACACATACGCATAGAACCATCCTTCTTCTTCACAAACAACACTGGTGCACCCCAAGGTGATACAATAGGCCAAATGAACCTCTTATCTAGGAGTTCCTGAAGTTGCTCCTTTAATTCCTTCAGCTCTGTTGGTGCCATACGATAAGGTGGAATAGAAATAGGCTGAGTGCCTGGCACCAGGTCAATACCAAAATCAATGTCCCTATCAGGTGGCATGCCTGGCAGGTCTGTAAGAAACACGTCCGGAAAGTCACTGAGCACAGGAACCAAATCAATAGCGGGAGACTCACCACTGACATCCCTCACAAAAGCCAGATACGATAAACACCCCTTCTCAACCATGCGCCAGGCCTTCAGGTAGGAAATCACCCTGCTAGGCACATACTCAGAAGAACCTCTCCATTCAACCCTCGGTCTTCCTGGCATAACTAAGGTCACGGTCTTAGCGTGACAATCAAGAACAACATGACATGGAGATAACCAACCCATGCCCAATATCACATCAAAATTGACCATGTTGAGTAACAGTAGGTCCACTCGGGTCTCCAGACCCCCAATAGATACAACACATGACCGATACACACGATCCACAATAATAGTATCGCCCGCCGGAGTCGACACATGAACAGACGTAACTAAAGACTCACGGGGCAGATCCAGGAAATGGGTAAAATATGACGAGACATAAGAATATATGGAACCAGGGTCAAATAAAGCCAAAGCATCTCGGCGATAGACTGAGACAATACCTACGATCACTGCATCAGAGGCCATAGCATCTGGCCTGGCTTGAAACGCATTCATACAGGCCTGACCTCCACCTGCTCGACCTCCCCTCTAGGGCGGCCTCTAGTCGACTGACTACCACCCCTGGCTGCCTGGGTGGGTGGTGAAGTAACTGGAGCTGAAGTCGAAGGTTGGCTCCTCAACTGAGATGGACCTCCAAGAAGATGAGGACACTGCCTCCTTATATGTCCGAGCTCTCCACACTCATAACAACTCCCTGGAGATGGAGACGGGGACTAAAAGGAACCCTTGGCACCAGAATGGCCACTAGGAGAACCATGCATATAGGAACCCTGAGCCGATGGTGCTCGATCTATACTCTGGGTTGGAAGGGCACCGAATGAAAAACGGCCTGGTTGAGAACTAGGGGGACCATGCCCCGAAGATGCACCACTATAGGCTGGGTGGATTGACTGAGGAGGCCTGAATGAACAGACTCTACCATGCTGAAACTTCCCCCTAGAAGGAGCACCACTAGAACCACCCGATCCAGTGGCCTCCCTCTCCTCCCGCTCCTGGCGGCGAACCGACTCAATGTCTTGATCAATATCAAGAACCTGCTCGAAGGTAGCACCTGATACCCTCTCCCGAGTCATGAAAAGGCGGAGCTGATAAGTGAGGTCATCCACGAACCTCCTAATTCTCTCCTTATCGGTAGGAACCAACTCGGTGGCGTGACGAACCAACTCTGAAAACCGCATCTCATACTGCATCACTGATAGCTCCCCCTAACGCAGTTTCTCAAACTGCCTACGCTGCTCCTCCCTGTGAGACTGGGGTACATACTTCTCCAAGAATATAGTAGAGAACTGGTGCCAGGTGAGAGGTGCTGAACCAACAGGCCTACGCCTCTCAAAAGACTCCCACCAAGTGAAAGCAGTACCAGAAAACTGAAAAGTAGCAAACGAGACCTCACTGGTCTCCAGAATCCCAGCAGTACGAAGCATCCTCTGACACTTATCCAGAAAACCCTAGGCATCCTCGTCCTCAGCACCACTGAATGTTGGAGGCTGAAGTCTACTAAACCTCTCCAGCCTATGTTGCTCATCATCTAGCATAGCTGGAACCACGAAGTCTTGAACTGGAGCAACCGACTGGGTTGGAACTGCCCCCGGTGTTTGAAGGCCCTGAGTTACCTGCTGAGGTGTCCGGGCAACTGGAGTCTGACTGCCTTCCCCGGCCTGATAAGTAGTAGCAATTTCCTGAGCAAGGTTGGTATATACAGTCAAGATCTAGGCCAAGGTCTCCTGAAGACCCAGAATAACAATAGGCATGGTCGGTGCCTGAGCCTGTCCTACTAGAGTATCTGCGGCAGGGACCTGATCCTGAATAGTAGGGGGATCAACTGGTACTGCCCTGGCTACTTCACTGGCTGGTCCCCTACCACGGCCTCGATCGCAGCCTCGACCTCTCGCTGGTCTAGCTGGTGGCTGGTCACCCTGATCAGTAGCGCGAGTCCTCACCATCTGTGAGAGAATGAAACAACAGAAGTTTAGATTTCCAGAATCAACAAAATGGCACGACAGAATTCAAGAAAAATGAGATTGTTCCTAAGGGTTCTGTAGCCTCTCGAAGATAAGTGCAGATGTCTTCGTACCGATCCGTAAAACTCTACTAAACATGATGATGACCGTTGAGTCCTACGTAACCTAGGCTCTAATACCAACTTTTCACAACCCCAAATCCTAAGCCAACCCTGATGGCTCCTATCATGGAACTAGTCTAGCCAACCATTACATGCTATCAATATTTCAAAATTTCCAAAACTATACCGGTCTTTCATAAAAAGATTCTTCTTTTACTTAAGCTGATTAAAGCAGCAAAATGAAATAAACAATTTATACACTACCCCAAAACCTGGAGTCAACTGTCATGAGCACCTAGGACGATAAATGCAATGTACAATAAAGTGACTTTGCTATTATAAGAGTCTGAAGTATGAAAGACAACACAATGTACTGAGGAAAGGAAGGGAGGTGAGCTGGGGATGCTGAGCATATACCTCGATCCACGAACAACTCCAAGCACGTCAGAAAATCAACTAGCGAGATAGTCTGGTACCTGGATCTGCACACAGAGGTGCAGGGAGTAACATGGGTATGCCAACTCAGTAAGTAACCAACGTAACTAAAAATTTAAGTGCAATGACGAGCATTTATAAATTAAACTTTCATAGAACAGTAATTCAACTTTGATTAGAAGGCTCAGTATAAGAAAGAGAGGGAAAAACAGTAAAATTCACGATGTAACAGCCATCCAGGCACAGTATCTCTCATAACAAGGCATATCAGTCACTCGTGACTCCACTATCAGTATTTCATGCTCACACTAAGCACTCGCACTCAACAAGTATCAGACAACCACTCAACTACTGCGGCATGCAGCCCGATCCTCCTAATATATGTTGTGGCATGCAGCCCGATCCGAATAACATATGTTGCGGCACGCAGCCCGACCCAATATCACTAGGGGTGTTCAGACTCCGGAGAGGCTCCTACAGCCCAAGCACTATCTTGCTGCGACGTGCAGCCCGATCCAATATACATATGTTGCCCAATACATATAATATCTATTGTTGCGGCGTGCAGCCCGATCCATATAATATATATTGCTGCGGCGTGCAGCCCGATCCATAACTATCCTCACATACTTGGCTCTCGACCTCACTCAATCATCCTCACAAGCCACTCAGGCAATTCATCTCAACTTATGGGACTCAGCCCAAAATACGCCTCAGAGTTTCAAAATAGTGTGATAATAGTGAAAATAATAACAAGTGGTAAACATGAGTGAGTTCACACATGTTCTATCAGGATAGTGTGAGAATAGTGTAAAAATACCCCTGAGGGTCTAAACAGGTCGGCACAAGGCCCCAAACATGGCTTACAGCCCATAAACAAGTATAAATTTCTAAAATACAGGTTATCGTAAGGTTTCAAATCCAATACGCGGCTTAATAGTCGCTACGGGATGGATCAAGTCACAATCCCTATCAGTGCACGCCCACACGCTCGTCACCTAGCATGTGCGTCACCTCATTTACCGAAATAATATAAAATACCGGGGTGTCATACTCTCAAGTCTAGAGTTACAATCGTTACTTACCTCAAAACAGTCCAAAAACTACTTCGCGATGCTCTTGCCCCTCGAATCGGCTCCCAAATGCTCCGAGTCTATCACAAATCAGATCAATAACATCAAAATATTCTAGGGAGATGAACCCCAATCGAAAACTATCAAAATTAGGGGCACAATTTCAGAAATTGGTCAAACCCGAGCCTCTGGCCCACGTCTCAAAATTCGATAAAAATTGCATCACAAGAATCATCATCCTTTCCCAAGTCTACACATATAAAATGCATCAAAATCCGACCACAAACGACCTCTAAATTCCTTAATTACAAGTTTCAATTTTCCAAGCCCTAAACCCCCAATTTATGCCATTTAATCTACTAATTCCAAGCCTAATTCATCACATAATAACATAGAATCGAGTTTATATTCCGAGAAACTTACCTCCACCGAAGACCCTCGAAATCCTTCTCCAAATTGCTCTCAAAATGACTCAACCCGCATGCAAAAATGAAGAAAAATGCCAAAATTTTGCGGAAGCACATATTTATACTTCCTACCCAATTAATCTGCACCTACGAAAGATTTTTTGCACCTGCGGACCCGCACCAGCGGTCCCAGGTGCGCACCTACAAAAAATCACTTAAAGTCCAAATTCCGCACATGCGATTCTGCAGGTGCAGTCCCACGTCCGCATCTGCGGTCCCTCACTGAGCTGCCCAAATTCTGAATCTGCGGATTCCTTTCCTCTTATGCGGACCCGCACCTACAGTTCCCCATCCGCAGGAGCGGTCACACCAGTAAAATGGCACTAGCAGCAGCTTTGCTGCAAATTCCTAAGTCCAACCTCCGTTAACCATCCGAAATCAATCTCGAGCCCCTCGGGACCCCAACCAAACATACCAACACATCCCATAACCTCATTCAAACTTAGTCGAGCCTTCGAAACACCAAAAATAATGCAAAAACACCAAAATCACATCAAATTCAAGCCTATGAACTTTGAAACATCTAAATTTCACCAAGGATGCCGAAACCATCCAAAACACATTCGATTGACCTGAAAATTTGCACGCATATCNGAAGTTGCTGCAAATTCCTAAGTCCAACCTCCGTTAACCATCCGAAATCAATCTCGAGCCCCTCGGGACCCCAACCAAACATACCAACACATCCCATAACCTCATTCAAACTTAGTCGAGCCTTCGAAACACCAAAAATAATGCAAAAACACCAAAATCACATCAAATTCAAGCCTATGAACTTTGAAACATCTAAATTTCACCAAGGATGCCGAAACCATCCAAAACACATTCGATTGACCTGAAAATTTGCACGCATATCCGAAATGACATTACAAACCTGCTGCAACTTCCGAAACTCCATTCCGACCCCGATAGCCTATTTTCCACTACCGACCAAAAATCGCCAAAAACTAGCTTTTCGCCAATTCAAGCCTAATTCTACACCGGACATCAAAATCATATTCCGAACACACTCCTAAGTCCCAAATCACCTAACGAAGCTAGCCATAAAATACACATTTCGAGATCGTTTACCAAGAAGTCAACTCCCAATTGACTTTTCCAATTACAAGGCTAATTTGAGAGACTAAGTGTCTCAATTCTTACCACGACCACTCCGAACCTGAACCAACCGATCCCAACACATCATAAACAGGCTAAGAAACATACGATAAATCAGAAACGGGAGAAACAGGGCTAATCTCACGGAACGACCGACCGGGTCATTACAAACCCGCCCCAACCCCAGATTTAATCCTGGGCCGGCCATCTCAGAAGATCAACGGTCCAAGATAATATTTCCATTTTTAATTAACCAAATGACCTAAACCCTACTCACTTTTCCAAATCCGCCACCTTGAAACCCCTTCCCTCCTCTCTTCTCTCTCACCCTCCTTCTAACCCCTAGCCCGCCGTCACTGAAACCCCTTTGTTTCTTCAATCTCAGGCCCTATCCGGCCTCCTATCTTTGTTGGTTGTTCGATTTTCATGTTACTTGAGGATAATCTCAAGAAGATCGAGCCAGTTTTGGTTCAAATCTCTCATGTTCTCGATTAATCTGTCTGTATTCACCCCCATGTCTGTGAGTATTATCACTTTTGTGTTTTTATGACTTCAAATCTCTGGTTTAAACCAAGTTTTCCACCCCTATTTATTTTTTCGTATAAACCTAACTATTTCTGGTCAAATCAGTTCAAACGTCTTTATATCTGAAGCGGTTTGAGTTCGTTTGGTATTTTTCCTTTAAGATTCTTCTGTTTTTACTACTATTTTCAACCAATCACATTTTTCCCTAAAAGCTAGGGTTTCGATTTTTCTAGAGGTTTCTGCAAAAATGTTTAAAACGTTTAAATGTTCAACTCTGGTTTTCTTCTTTACTGTTTGACTGATTTCTTTTACTTGAGTTTCATCTCTATGTCTTTACACCTTTGGGTTTTTCATTATTTCACTGTTGGTTATAATGTTTCCCCGTTTACTGTGGCTCTGTCAATTAAAATGGTTAAATTATTTACTTGCTTAATTAGGGTTAGAAAATTGTGCTTTCCTTTTAAAACTGATATCTCCTTGACAGATTTTTGCCTATTCTTTCCTTATGTGCGATTCCTAATTGGCAGTACTTGCCTTAGTTCTCTTGCTAGCCTGATTTCTGTGCTTTGATTACTAAAACCGACCTATAAGTGATCTCTGGATTTACTACTTACCTTATTTAGCCTCAATCTTGTCTAATGATTTATTCCGTGAAAGATGCTCCTTAATTTAAGTTACACTTACTGTTAATGACTCCTATTGACCCTAATTGATTGATTGATTTTGCATACCCTACCTTATTTTGTTTTACTCTACTATATGCTATAAAAACCATTCACTTTTCTGATTTTAACACACAAGCTCACGCTTACAGACTTACATTCACACTTACACAGCCTCACACTTTCTTCACTTCACAACTTAAAAAGCTCTATGTTTTACCTCAAAAAAACTCTCTTTGTGCTGCTACTCTGGTTTCTACAGTGTTTAGCCAGCTGGAAGCCAAGGCTAAACTCTTTGGATCCAAACTGTCATTACATTCCTGTTTAATTTCTTCCTAACTGGTATGTGTTAAACTTCTATTAACCTATTTCTATTCTATATGTTCTGTGATTAGTTTATTTCAACCTCAACCTGCTTCTGTTTGATACATGATTCTTGTTTGTTTCTTCCTCAACTGCATATCTTAATTCTTGTTATCTTGTTCTGTTCTGCATGTTTATTTCAACCTTAGCATGCTTCTTCCTGATCTATGATGCATGTTTACCTCTCTCTGAAACTAGTATGCTCTAGTTCCTACTACCCTATCTTATTCTATGTGTTTGTTTGGTTAGTTATTTCAAACTTCAACATGTTTTCTGTTTAATACATACCTATATGATTTCACTTAGTGACAAAGCTAATTAGGTTATCTTTAATAATGTGAAACTCTGTATAATCAGTTGTATGTTCCCTGCCCTGCAAGCATGTGTAGCCAATTCTGTCTGTTAATTTAAGTGCCCTTGCTCTTTGTGAATCACTTTGAATACTGGTATGAGTACTTAGTTGAATAAGTATTAATCTATTTAGGCCATGTGCTCTGTTTATTTCTTGGGCCAGCTCTGTTTGCTACCATGTAGTCTGAACTTATTTGCTTCTAAAAATCAAACTGTTTTTCTAAAACTGTCCCCCTACCCTTCATATACTATTTTCAAATTGCTACTCTTAGTTATCTAGGTTTCTATCACCCCCAAGGTGAGCACTGCCTAGGGTCCTTGAGACTCCTCCGAACTCTGACACATTGGGGTTGGTCTTTCAATCTTTTATGAATTATTTTCTAAGTGAGGTTCTGGTGTGAGCATTGCCCAGGGTCCTTGAGGCCCTTGGGAACTTTGACACATTAGAAACCTAATTTTATGTGCCATAGATGGATCCCATTATGCTTCAGACTTGCTTTGTTTGAAGGCATGGTTTCCCGGTTAATATTGGGCCTGCTAAGACTCCCTATAGTGTAATGGATAGTATTATGTAATTCATTCATATTGGGTTGTAATAATGTAATAATCTCTGTAATAAAAAAGCTGGGGTTATTAGTAAAATCTAGGGGGTTTATACATCTTTGTTCAAAACTCGGGTAGAAATCATGTCTATAGGTTAATGTGTGAGTGTTACTAATCGTTTAGAAATTCTGCCTATAGGATATTTTCTTGACTGTTTGTTATCATGCATATTAGAGACATTGTCTATAGGTCTTTTTTGGTAATTTTGCATTATAATCCATGTTCTTAGGATCTACACATATTTCCAATCTCAATGTGCATTAGTGGTCATGTATATAGGATTCTATTTGTTTGAGCTAATAAACTTTCCTGGCAGTTTGTTTTAAAGATTCTGCCCCAACGTGATTAATTGATATCATGCCTATATGAAATAAAAATCAAATTCAACTTTGATACCATGCCTACAGGAATAAAAGGAATCAGTTTCAAAACCTAGAAATCATGTCTATAGGATTTAAACTAATAGATATCATGCATATCGGGTAAATCATTTGTAAGTTTAGAAATCATGCTTGTAATCAGTTTCAACACTTAGAAATTATGCCTGTAGGAGTTAACTAATTCTGCAAAAGTAGAAAGCATGCCTATAGGATCTAAAGAGATAAAAACTTGTCTGTTAAAATTAGTAACTCGTTGTTATAGGTCTATAATTAACAGTTGTAGATACTATGCCTATATGATTCTGTTATGGTCATCACTTAGGCAAACTTGTAGGTTTATTAAGAGTTCTGGGCCTAAAACTGTGATCTCTTGCTGCTTGAAATTTGCCCAGATTCAGAACTTAATCAAAATCAGTAGGCAAATTGATAGGTCTCGATGCTCGCCTTAAATAAACTGCTTCTCTACATTCTGTTTCTGCTCATCTAGATATCCTGCCTATAGGATCCTAAATTAATGAAATTTGTTGATTGAACTGCGTGCATTCGTTGACTATTTGTGGAGGTTAACATGAGCCTTTAGTTGCTCTTCTGTGACAGTCTTATTTGAATTTTGTTTTACTCCTAGATTTTTCTCATTTTAAGCAACCTAGGTCAGTCTAGAACCACATTAAATAGAGGTCCTAAACACCTCCAGGACCATAGGAAAGGGTTGGGTAGTGCACGCATAAGGCACAAGTTAGAAGCTACTAGAACGCTTAGATAACAACTGAAAGATAGTAATTGGGTAGTAAAGGAGATGATGACCTGTACGCTAATACTATGTGTAGCACCCCAACCTGGGGAAAGTTACCAAGTATTGCACGGAAATGATCCTATAGGCTAAAAAACATAAGACCTTTTTAATTCCTGTTTTAAAATAACAGTTTGTCTAAATTGCTTTATTTTCCTTTAAAGACTAATTCTTAATTAAGTTCGGCCAGGACCCACCGTTGTGGACCTCGAGGGGTGCCAAACACCTTCCTCTCAAGGTAAGTTCGAGCCCTTACCCGATCTCTGGTGATGCAAACTAGTTTTATGAGTTAATTACTCTAGGTTCTCTAACGCACCTTAATCCGTTAGGTGGAGATTCTTCAAATCCCATATCCCATCCCAAAAGGAAGGGAGTTGTCTCAGAAATGTCGAAACCCGATTTCGCGAGAAAAAGGGAGCGCGACAGCATGGCGACTCTGCTGGGGATAACCCTTAGGCTCCTACCATAACGAACCTATTTTTTGTGAATTTGTATTTAAGCATGCTTTATTCTGTTAAAACTTGCACACCCTTTCCCTTTCCCACTTTATATGAATTTATTTGCCTATTTTTTTTAAGCCTTTACGATTTCTCTTTCTTGTTTTATTACTCTTTATTATGGAAAATGACTTGTCTCTATGTTTTCTTTCTCTCTCTTTTTAAACGCCTTTTCAATTATTAAATACCGCATTTATTTTTTTTAACGTGCAAATACGTGACAACGTGTTATTTTCTGTTGCATAAATCATGCTCAACATCATATTCCACTCGTGCGTGATCAATTCATAGCAACACTTGATGAGTGTTTGCGCTCTTCCTATATATCATCCCTTTGAATTCAGAAAGGCTTATTGCGGCAAAACTAGTCGATCAGCGGTGCAGTCGACTGTTCCGTGCCTTTCCCCCTCTAGTTGTCCGCTTGAGGGTACCAGTCTAGACCTCTATAGAAACCTTACTATGATTTATTGTACATGCATCATGGTCAAACTTAGCCAGGATTAATATGTTGTCCATATAATAACCCTTTAGGAAACCCTTGTCCAAAAGTCCACCGGGGTTTCCATAATCCCAACGGACGCAACCACGATCTGTGCATTAATTTGGAGAAATAAGTGCCAAATATGCTAATCACTGATGTATAAGTAGCCGAATCTGGAGGGGGAAAGGGTCTAACTTATTTGTTTTGCAGAAAATGAGGCACGAAGTCCCCAGGTTCGGCGTGGTCCAAAGAATACCACCATTGTTGCTGGATTGGTGGGAGAACCTTTGGCCAAGCGACAAAGACCATGTGAAAAGGGTCCTCAGAAACTTACCATCTTTATTGGACATCCAACCAATCAATATGTTGATCGAAGCGGCCACTATGTTCTGGGACGGAGAAAGGTCTGTGTTCCGTTTTGGCAACATAGAAATGACCCCTCTCTTAGAGGAGATAGGGGGATTCGCTGGATTACCTTGGGACAGTCTGAGTTTATTGGTGCCAAAAAACCGTACCACTAGGGGGTTTCTGAAAATGATGGGTTTGAAAAGAACGACGATATGGAATGCCTGAAGGAGTCCTACATACCCTTTGACTACCTCTATGAACGATAGGTCATAGCAAATTCTATCTTATCTTCCATGATGAATTCTCTATCACTTCCTTGGGTTGTATTCACCACAGGGTTTTTGTGTTCATCGTCTGCTTCCTGGGTATGATAGTGTTTCTAAGCAAAGGAGATAAGATTCACACCAGACTGGCCATGGTAACTAAGACTCTAATGGAAGGAATCGAGGGGCAAACATATACTATCGTCCCTATGATTATAGCAGACATATATCGGGCCTTGGATCGCTGCCAGAAATGGTTTAAACACTTCGAGGGTTGTAATCTGCTGCTACAGGTTTGGTTGCTAAAACACCTCCAGAGAGGTCGATACCGCCAAGAGTTTCCACAAAGGCCGTGGAATGATCACATAGCCTTTCATCACCCTAATAGAATGACCTTCATCCCAGACAGGCTTGCTCAACCGGAGAATGCTATAGAGTGGGTGCAATTTTTCAACAATTTGACTGAGGACCAGGTTCAATGGATGTTCGAATGGTTCCCTACTAGTGAGTTCATCATCAGATCTAGGAACTCTCCGCACATGGTGTTGATCGGGTTAAGGGGCATATACCCTTATGTTCGCATCAGGGTTATGAGACAGGCAGGAATAAAGTCATACCGCGAGTTTCTAAAATGAGTCATTACAGGGCAGATTTTCAGGATGACGACATCCTATACAAATGTAAAGCTCAGCATATGTGGCACCTAAAGATTATTGTATAAAGGGACACCATCGAGCCAGAAAGATATCACGCAAGGCATGTATGCTTTTACCTATCATGGTTAGAAGACAGCATAGCAGGGATAGTTGAGTCGAGAATCGATCGGGGAAACAGGGTCATAGACGAAGTTGCTGAAGCCTAAGTGAAAAACAATAAACTGTGCAAAAGGGTTCATGAGTCTGAGGCCGAGCATTTGGAGCAACACAAGACTGATATGGAACTGATTAATGAATGGAGGGAAATGGCTATTATCTGGAGCAGGGTCTGATGGAGCTGGAGGGGAAGATGAGGAAGAGAGTCGTTGATTGCATGAATGTTGAGGGAAGCGAAGGAGGACATCTAGCAAGGGTATACCTGCTGTTGGGCATGCGTGACCTGGGGAACCTGATCAATGAAGCCAAGAATATCAAGGCGGGGGAAGGTCCTTCTGGGACCAAGTAGATTAGGTTTATCTGCTTTTTCAAATGTAATAAGGCCAAATGCCACTAATGACTTATCTTGTTTAGTGTCGTTTTAGATTCATCTACTTTTACATTAATGAAATGAGGCAACTATTGGCACTGAAGATCTCCAAATCAACTTGTCTCTAGGCCTACCTCAGGCACAACGAGGCTCCCAAATTAGGACGCGAATTTACATTCCCGCACTATGTGTTTAGATATTTCAAATACTCTTTTTGGAACCCTTGCTGAATTGGTTACCTTTTGTTTTCCTTTCCTTTTATGATTATTCCCATTCCCCAAGGTTGGTTCACACATACTGGCATCATCATCTTATCATACCAGATCTAGAGGCCCTCCACCTTCTCCTCCTCTAAGTGTACCGAAAGGCAAAGGCAAAGCTAAAATGGATATATGAACGACAACACTGCACATGTTGAGAATGTGGAAACTTCCGATGATCAGGGCACTCAGGCCCCAAATGATTTGGTTTTATGGCTTGAACAGAAGATACTTGAACTACAGGGTGAGCTTGAGCAGGTCCGTAACTTGAATAAATCTCCCTCACATTGAATATCCCAGACACCCAGAACCCCGCACCACCTCTGAACATACCCAACAAACGCCCGCAGAATCCTCCCGCACCTCACCAGTATACAACCCCTCCTCAAAATCAGCATCTCCCTACTCAATACCCACAAACCACCTATCACTCTCCTCAGAACACACTGCAACCTATCCTCGAACCCCAGAACTCCACCAATGATCACCACTACACCCAAACTCCTAGCATTCACCATAACAACCCTATAGACGTAGAAACCTTACCTTACTTCACTCGACCAATCTTCTATACATCATAATCCGCCGAGAAGGACCTTCTCATCAAGAATATCGATGAGGAGCTCAAGAAACTAACGAGCCAAGTTCAGGGTGTTGAAGGAGGCAAAGGGATTGAAGGTCTGAATTACGAGCATTTGTGCATACAGCCGGATGTGGAACTGCCGGAGGGTTATAAACCTCCCAAGTTCTAAATGTTTGATGGAATGAGTGACTCCAAGGTTCATTTGAGAACTTACTGTGACAAGCTCGTGGGGGTTGGAAAAGACAAAAGGATTCAACTGAGACCTTCTGCGAGTATGCTACTCGGTGGAGGTCAGAAGCAGCAAAGGTCAGGCTGACGTTAGATGAGGGTCAGATGAAAAATTTCTTCGTCAGGGCACATGATCCGCAATATTACGAAAGGCAAATGGTTATTGAGAATCATAAGTTCTCCGATATAATCAAGCTCGGAGAAAGGATCGAGGAAGGTATTAAAAGTGGAATGGTGATGAATTTTGAGATACTGCAGGCCACGAACAAAGCATTACAATCAGGCGGCATATCGAAAAAGAAAGAAGTGGGAACAGTAATGGTTTCCCAAGACCCGAAAACTCCATTGGTATACCAAACACCTCCACCCACATACCAACCATCACCTCCCAGATATTCCCAACCTGCTACCGCCTACCACACCTATAATACCTAACCATCCTATTATCAGTCACCTCCAACTCGTCCAAACTACCAAAAACCTAGGCCTAATTTTGACCGCAAACCACCCAGATAGTACACCGCCATTGCTGAACCCATCGACCAGTTGTACGAAAGGTTGAAAGCCGTTGGATATGTCACCCCTATTCCCGTTGTGGCAAAGGAGAATTCATCTCAATGGGTCAATACAAACAAGACATGTGCATATCATTCTGGCATGAAGGGACACACTATTGACGAGTGTCGCACCTTGAAAGACAATATCCAAACACTGATTGATAATAAGGTCATACATGCAAAGGAAGCTGCACCCAATGTCCACAATAATCCTCTCCCAGATCATAGGGGTGGAGGGGTCAATGTGATAGAAACTGATGAAGAGTGGTATCCCGAGGGATCAGTCGGGCTTATTCGAGAAGGTGATGATCCTAAGAAACCTGCAGTCACACTCAATACCATTGTGGTGCAGGTACAGCCGCCAATTGAAGTCGAGGTAGCCGCATCGGTTCCTTTATAAGTAGAAGTAACACCACCTATAGCAACACTCACTCCATTTGAAGTAGAGGTGGCCACACCTTTCACTATAACGGTGGCATCCACACCACCCTTCAGTTCCAATGTTGTACCTTGGGATTATGTGGCCGAGGCTAGAAGAAAGGAAAAGTCAAAGATAGAAGAATTCGGCATTGCACAAGGAATGACTAGAACAGGAAGGGTTTATACACCTGAACATTTAGGAGAAACCAGT
Source organism: Nicotiana knightiana (assembly GCA_005239525.1). Taxonomy (NCBI): domain Eukaryota; kingdom Viridiplantae; phylum Streptophyta; class Magnoliopsida; order Solanales; family Solanaceae; genus Nicotiana; species Nicotiana knightiana. Next base: position 7,123 of record ML380623.1, on the reverse strand, counting down.
AAGAAAGCTTATAAAAAACCGCCCGCCATTGAGACTGGTCCAGATGACCTCTGGAGGAAGGTACAGGCAAGGAAGTATTCTGTCATTGATCATCTGAACAAGACTCCCGCCCAGATATCCATCCTGTCATTATTGCAAAATTCCGAAGCACACAGGAATGCGCTAATGAAGGTGTTGAATGAAGCATATGTGCCAAACAACATTATTAGTGGAGAAATGGCCAATATGGTGGGGCAGGTGATAGAAAGCCACAAGATCACTTTCCATGAGAACAAGCTGCCACCTGAAGGGTTAAGTCACAACAGGGCACTAGACATCACAGTGCAATATGAAGATAAGTTCATCGCCAGAGTTTTGATAGATGGAGGATCCAGCCTCAACATTTTCCCATTGACAACTCTGAAGAGGTTGGGCAAGGGTTTACATGAGATACGAGCAGGGACTATGAATGTGAAATCGCTCGATGGGTCTCAAAGGGCCACGATCAGAGAAACTAACCTATGCTTGCAAATGGGTCCTACCTGGTTCGATGTTAAATTCCAGGTGCTAGACATATCCGCCTCCTACAATCTATTGATGGGACGGCCTTGGACACACGCCGCTGGAGCTGTTGCATCCACTTTGCACCAAGCGGTAAAATTTGAGTGAAATCATCAAGAAGTGATCATCCATGGAGATGGGAGCAACCTTATTTACACCAGCCAGACTATTTCAATGGTAGAAAATAGAATGAAGTTAGGTGGAGGAACCTACCATCACATCGAGCGTGTTAACGCGATTGAAAAGGATAAATGGTGGAGTATAAAAATAGAGAGTATACTGGCATGGGCAAGGTATGAACCTGGCAAGGGGCTTGGTAAAAAGCTTCAAGGTATCTCTAAACTAGTACAGCTGAAGCGCCATGGCACAATCTTCGGGCTCGGATATCAGTATACCTGGCAGGAATATCGGAATTGGTCGCCACCATGGCGTGGCCCATACTACCCTCTTGAGAAACCCGTGTCGCACTTGAGTCAGACCTTCCATTAGGCTGATATCATATGGGGATCAGAGGAACAAGAATCATTGGCAGCATTGAGGAATTTGTTCTTGGAAGATGATGATATGGACTGTTGTGTGATCGTCGAGGAGAAGGAGGAGGAAGGCCCTATCATCCAAGCTGTGGAGAGATGAGCATTCCTCAAGAACTGGACTGCTAGACAATCAAGGGCCCGACGAGTCCCGGGGTAGTAAGGCTGAATAACATTGTTTATTTTTCTAAAAAATGATTTCCACTTTTGCATTTTTTATTTTGTCTTAAATAATATTTTTCAATGTTCCAAAAATGTTATTTGAGTTATTGAAAATCATTTTGTTTGACATTTTAAATGGCTTGATGTTCTATTATTACTATTTTTCTTTCATATACTTATCCCTACAACATTACTATTTGTTATCTTGATGAATCGACGATTGTGACATGTAATGAGACAACGCAACAAAAGGACAGTGATTTAGAAGAAATGGAAGAAGAGGATGTATGACCAGAAGAGATCGTCAGAGAAATAGAGAATTTTGAGAACAAGCCTAAGTCTAACCTGGACGAGACCGAGATAGTCAATTTGGGAGATTCTGAAACCATCCAGGAAACCCGCATAAGCATCCATTTGTCACCGACAGAGAAAGAAGAATACACGCGGTTCCTGAAAGAATATGAGGACATTTTCGCATGATCATATGACGATATGACCGGATTGAGCACATCCATAGTAGCTCATAAGCTCAGTGACGCAAAATGAATAAGGAGCCACTATGAGCAGCTAGCCCTCATAGACGGAAAAATGATGAATGCAGTATGTAACGGTCAGCTTTATCAGAATATAATGTCCAGAGCCTTCAACAAAAGAGTCAAGCCAAGACAGTTCGCACCGAGGTAACTGGTGCTGAAAAAGATCTTTTCGTATCAAGATGAAGCCAAAGGGAAATTCTCTCCCAACTGGCAAGGTCCTTACATAGTTCACACAGTATTGACAGGAGGAGCACTCATACTCGCAGAAATGGACGAGGAAATTTGGCCAAAGCCTATCAACTCAGATGCAGTCAAAAGATATTATGTGTAAAATCATCTTATGCTTCTCTATATGATGTAAATTGAACTACGTGTCACAACCCAAACTGGAGGATCATGACTAGTACCCGGGCCATACTTGCCGAGCACCAACGAACATTTTATCTAATCTTCTTTATTATCTTTAAGGGCTGACGAGATCAATATAAATAGTAGATATGGATCATGAACAATCAACAATGAAAGATAAGGGCATGAACATACATCACATGGGATGACAAGACTGCTAAGAAACTACATATAAGGTACGAGCTACAACGCTGCCATGAAAGACTATACAACAAAAATTAGGCAACAAGGCATACCAAACTATACATGAGTCGACACCTATCTATGAGCCTCTAAAAGGGCATAAGTGATGCAACATTTCCGGAATAGGGCCCAAACATACCCATAATATCTATAACAAAAATTCATACCAAGACCACGGAAAGTCCGAAGAAAGGATCTCACCAACAACCGCTGAACTGGGAAGCCTACTGTGGTGGGGGAGCTGTGTCTACCTGTCTATCAGGACCTGCAGCACGACATGCAGCGTCCCCAAATAAAGAGGACGTCATTACGAATAAAGTACTGAGTATGTAAGGCAGGAAAGCATAAGTAAGAACAATAATGTAAACAAGGATTATACAACCTGTAACATCTGGGTACCTCTGAGGGCTACTGACATGAAATGCGTGATACATACATACATATACATAAACTTTTAAAACATACGCCTTTGTGGGAATCATCATCATCATATCATACCCGGTCGTAATAGGCTCGGTAAAACGTACCCGGCCACGTGGAGCTCGGTAAAATCCAACTGATCAGTGGTTGCATAATAGGTGCCATACCCGGGNGACTCATTGGAATCATATTATGAACCTTTAGGAGTGACGTAAGGTCGATATTCTCCGTACACGTTATCAGGACTAACTATTCATCATGAATCTTATAAGAATCAGGAAGTACCAACAACATTGATAACATAAGAATAAGAGAACCAACCTCAACCTCAATTATTCCATAAGAAGGGAAACAACGTAAGTATTGCTAGCTCCTAAGAGTAGAGTATCTTTGGAAGCTCGTCCATTGCATTATGTACAATCGGATTCATGCAAAAAAAGGAAAAGGATAACCTCACATACCTTGTATATATACTTCCCAACCTCAAGTTATGCAAACGTCACGACTCCTTAATCTACAATAAGAGAAACGACACTATCGTTATCGTTTAAGCGTCGTAACTATTATGTGTCGACCATAACATATTTTATGATGAAACGGACAGCACCTCCCCTATACATATGACTTCACACAAGTCAAAACGATCAGCAAATAGCCAAAACAACATCAATAATCATATTGAGCCTCCCAAAATAGTCCACCAACCAACAACATTACTATCAAGCTTTTCGATATATATTTCACAAGTTCTAGCTTCAATTACTTAGCCGTAACTTGGATAATCTTAAATACATGTAGAATAAGAGGTTCCTCACCTTTAAACAGAAATAACAACTCCAACTTGACCTTAATTTACCACGAAATATCCCTCCAATGCTGCCAAGACAACATGGAAGCGAAACTAGCAATCAATTAGGGCTTTTCGGTACTAGAATCACTTTAGAACTTGAAATCACTTAGGGTTGATATTAAAAACTTTAGGGAGTATTTACAGAACATAAAACCTTTAAAACAACCTCCCATACGAGCTTTAACAACAACAAGAAGAACAAGAAACTTACTAGCGCCACGGGATTCCCGACACTTGATTGGTGTTGTTTGCCCTTTGTTTGGGTCTTGAATCTTGAGAGAACCTTAAGAGGGTGTT
>ML380613.1:62953-100656 GCA_005239525.1 Nicotiana knightiana | reverse complement strand
ATTAAAGCATGTGCTCAAAGGAGCATGAAAGCGAGTAGATGTCGACACTAGTGGACCAGGTAGCTTGAAAGAGTTTACCAAGATTTGACTTTTGGGTATTTGACCTCGGATTGGAGTTTTGATGGTTATGATAGGCTCGGGTGGTAATTTTGGACTTAGGCGTGCGTCCGGATTTGGATTTGGAGGTCCGTAGGGTAAATTGAAGAATTTGGCGAAGATTGGAAAAGTTGAAGTTAGGAAGATGGAAGGGTTTGACCAACAATTGACTTTTTTGATATCACAGTCGGAATGCGATTCTGAGAGTTGGAACAACTCTGTCTTGTCATTTGGGACGCGTCTGCAAAATTTGATGCCATTCCGGGTTGGTTTGATTGGTTTCGGCACGAGTTCTCAAAGTTGGAAGATTTGGAAGTTCATAGCTAGATTCAGGGCGCGATTTGCATTTTCGGCGTGGTTGGATGTGATTTGAGACCCCGAGCGAGTCTGTGTTAGGTTATAGAACATTTTTGTGTGTTTAGACGGGGTCCCGGGGGCCTCGGGTGTGTTCCGGGTGGGCTATGGGTCAATTCCTCCTATTTTTTAACTGTTGTTTCTGTTTTCTGGTGTCTTTCTTCGCGGTCGCGAAGTGCCTTTCGCATTCGCGAAGTGTTTCTACTGACCACCCCAAATTTCTTCTTCGCGTTCACGAAGGTTTGCATTCTCCTTCTTCGCGTTCGCGTACACCTCCACGCGTTCGTGTAGCCCAGTCACTTGGACCACCAAACTTTCCTCTTCGCATTCGCGAACCTTCTGTCGCGTTCGCGAAGCGCTTCTGGGCAGCCCTCAATTTTTCCTTCTTCGCGAACGTGAGTAGCCTTCTGCGTTCGCGATGCTTTAACATCTGGGCAGAATATAAGAACTTCATTTAGAGGGTTAGCCATTTTTATCATTTTGGGAGTTGTAGACCTCGGCTTTGGGAGATTTTTCGTGAGTTTTTCTAGAAAATCATTAGGGTAAGTGTTCTCTACCCGAATCTTATTACATTTCATAAATCCATTGCTATTTTCATCATCTAGTTAGTGAATTAAGTTGGGAATGTGGGGAAAAATTGTGAAATCTTTCAAAATGTAAAATCATGATTTGAAGGACGAATTGGTATCGGAATTTGATAATTTTAGTATGGGTGAACTCGTATCAAAATGGGTGTTTGGGTATTGTGAAATTTGTCAGGTTCCGAGGTGCGGGCCCGGTGGTCGACTTTTGGGATTAATTTTTAGATTTTGATAAAAATTAAGACTTTATAATCCGGAATAGTTTCTTATGAACTTTATTTGTGCTTTGAAGTTATTGTGGTTAGATTTGAGCCGTCCGAAGGTCATTTCATCCGAGAAGTTCATTTTAGAGTATCAGTTTGTCTTCTTTGAGGTAAGTATCTTGTCTATCTTTGTATGGGGGAAACCACCCTTAGAAAGTGAGTTAATTGTGTTATCTTGTTGTGTGAAAGATGTGTACGCAAGGTGACGAGTGGGTACACAACCTAAATGTGTTATTGACCCGTTTAGATTATCTAGCCTTTTTCCATTCTTTTGATTAAATTGTCATAACATGTGGTATCTCGTTGTTAGACTAATCTTACATCCTCTATATGATGTGATTAGCACTTATTTACCTCTTATTTGTTATTTGGCCCTTACATGCCTTGGTCGTATTCATTACCTTCATTATTGTCTTGTTACCTCTTAATTGTTGAGCTCTTCTATGACTATGTGCTTGTCTGCTATGTGTCCATGTTGTTGTGATTACCTGCATAGTTATCACGTGCCTTATATGTTTTTGTTGTCTTGTAAAGGTTGTTGTATTATTTTGATTTTTACGTGGTTCCCTTGTTGCCGTGCACTCCTACTCTTGGTTGTAGAGATTCTTGTAAATGAGTTGTTGAATTGTTGTTGTTGTTGATTTATATTATTGTACGGGGGATCGGGTTGCACGCCGCAACAGGTGAAATAAGGGAGGTAGTGGAATAAAGAAGGATATTTATATTATGATATTGATATTATATGGTGGGATCGGGTTGCACGCTGAAACAAGTAAAATAAGAGTGGATTATTATGGTGAAATAAGGGTGAATTATGATATTAATATTATATGGTGGGATCAGGTTGCGCATCGCAACATATTATGTTTATTGTTATGATATTGATATTTATTGTACGGTGGGATCGGGTTGCGCACCGCAACAGGTGAAATAAGAGTGGACTATTATGGTGAAATGAGGGTGAATTATGATATTGATATTATATGGTGGGATCGGGTTGCACGCCGCATCATATTTGTGTATTTGGCATTCCATGTTTTATTGTATTGGATTCAGTGCCTTCCTACGAGATTATGAGGATTTGTATTCTCCGATTTTCACTGTCTTTTGAGGATTTACTCATTATAATTGACATTACTGCTTTGCCGTCTTTTCCTGAGCCCTTTTCCTAACACTAATATTCTAGTGAATTAATTTTTAAAGTGAATATACTACGTTGAGTCATTTCCTCCTGTCATGCTGAGTCACTAGTAAAATATTGTTTTAAAAGTGAACGAACTAATATCATGCTACTTTGTTTGACTTTAAGTTAGAACTCGCTGTATATTTCAGTATCTACTATTTTCAATAATCGTTATATATTATTTCAATTTCTTTCCCAGCTTAATCTTCTTAACCCGTGCGAGGTCTTAATTTACTTATAAAGGAATTGTTATTATGTTTTAACTTAATAAATTCTATATAAAATGCAATAGCTATTCGATGTTGAATTTTATTTGAAAATGTTATTTTCCTCACTCAAATGCTTTCTAAAACAAAACTTATCTTTCTCGCTAATTTCCTACTTGGTCTAGAAATTATAAATTTACTTTATGATATATAAATGAAATCTCTCGAACATCTTAATTAGCAATTGACACAGATATTATGTACCGCATGGCACATGAATTTCGTTGTGCAAAGTGATATGAAAAGATGTGGGCACAAGGTGCCGTGTGTGTTAAAGAGTTGGAAGTTGGGGTTTATGGTACGAGATTACGAGGAATTAAATTATTGGAATCGTGTATTAGAAGCACCTTGTTTGGTTGAGTTGACATTATTTTCCCTACTTGAGCACATTTACACTTATTTGTATCCCAACTAGGTTGTTGTTTAATTAATTGGTTATTTCTCGTTGCCATTTGTGTTTTTCCCTTATCGTCATTACTATTTGTAATTTGATTTATTCCTGCAATTTGTATTACTTTGATATCCCTATCTTGTTATCTTTATGTCATATCCTGCTCAGGTTTATATGTTTGGTAGGTGTCTTGACCTGGTCTCGTCACTACTCTACCGAGGTTAGACTTGATACTTACTGGGTACCACCGTGGTATACTCATACTACAATTCTGCACATCTTTTTGTGTAGAACCAGGTACTTCGGATCGAGTTGGTTTTTGAGATTTATGCTTGGTGTGATTGGAGAATTCAAAGTACACCTGCGGGGCGTTTGCAGGCTCTGAAGTCACCTTCTATTATATTTATTTCCATTATTTTCTTTTGTTCCGGAACAGTGATGTATTTATTATATATAACTACTTCTAGAAAGGCTTATGACTTATATTACCAGTTTTGGGATTGTAAATTGGACAGAGATTTATACTCATAAATTATTCGATATTAGTAGATATTATCGTTAATTTAGTTAACGCTAGGCTTACCTAATTTTAGAAACTAGGTGTCATCACGACTCATTCGGAGGGATTTTGGGTCGTGACAATATCGCATTTGCGACATCTGCAGCTGGGTAAAACTTGACTTAGACGGGATTTTTGCTCATTCTTCAAAATTTTCAAAACAAGAAACCCTAGAGGCGATTTTTCAAAGGACTTTTCTTCCTCAAATCATTGGTAAGTGATTCTAAACTAGTTTCTTTCAATCTTTCACTATATTTCCTAAGATTTCAACCTAAAATCTTGCGTTTTTATTGTGGAAATTGGAGGTTTTGGGTAGAATTAGATATTTTTGTAAATTGAGGATTTAGACCTCAAATTGAGGTCCAATTCCAAAACAAATTACATAAACGGACTCGGGGGTAAATGAGAAATCAGGTTTTGGTCCGAACTTCGGGATTGGAGCAAGCGGGCGCGGGGTTGACTTTTGTTGACTTTTTCAATAACGACCTAAATTGAATCCTTTGCAATCGTGGGTAGTTTATAAGTCTTAATTTGAATCGTTTGGTTGGTAATTTGCCAGATTCTATTGGTTCAGAGGTTTTTTTGAAAGGAAAACATGTGGTTGAGCTTTGAGTAGACCTTTTGGAGCGAGGTAAGTGTCCTGGTTAACCTTGACTTGAGAGGTTAGGACTTATTTGTCTATTTGCTACATGCTTAGATGTTGGGTACAACATATATGTGAGGTGACGAGTACTTATGCATTGTTGTGGGGTTATAGCATGCGGGTGGGCTTGTTCCTTGTAGTTCATTGCTTACGTGACCTTGTTATCCATGCTAGACTAGTTATTTGCTAAATTGATAGTTCTTATCGTGGTTACAGGTTTTGTGATAATTGAGGATTGATTTCCAAGTTGCGAATGGTATTGTGGAACCATTGTAGAAATAAGGCTTGTTCTTGTCGATTCCATCTCCCTGCTTTTACTTATTCATTGTTATATGGTGAGGGAGAGTGTTAATGCACGAAGGGTGATTTTGTGCCATATTGTGAGTGTTAATGCACGAAGGGTGATGTCGTGCCATGTTATGAGAGTTAATGCACGAAGAGTGATGTCGTGCCGTATCAATTGATTTATATTGTGAGGTTGAGAGTAAAAGCACGAAAGGTGATGACGTGCAATATCTTTGTTTCACTGTGAGGTTGAGAGTAAAAGTACGAAGGGGGATGCCGTGCAATTTCTTTTATTATGTCTAATTGTTTTCACTGGTTAAAGGCATATTGACTGCTCTGGTTATTATTTCTACTGTATCTCTTATACTCGTTTCCCCCTTTAGCATGTTCCCCTCCCAATAGTACATGTCTAGCTGTTATTGTTGTTTTCTTGTACATATACTGTTATCTGCACAAGTTTATTATGTGGGTGTCTTGTCATAGCCTCGTCACTACTTCGTCGAGGTTAGACTCGACACATACAAGTACATGGGGACGATTGTACTCATACTATATTCTGCACTTCTTGTGCAGATTTTGGTATCGGCCCTAGCTGATCGCAATGTTAGTAGCTGGACTTGCTTGTCAGAGACCCAGGGTAGATCTGTTGGCGTTCGCAGACACTAGAGTCCCTTCTTAGCTTTCTTTATTTTACTGTTTCCTTTCTTCCAAAACAGTTGTATTTCTTTTCAGACTTTGTTTGTAGTAAATCTTAGAAAACTCGTGAATCGTGACTCCAGATCCTAAATGTATCAGATATTGTGGGTTTTATGTTATTCCGTAATGCAGTTTTAGTTTCTGCTTAGCTTAAATATTTATGTTATTGAAATTTACTAAAGTTGGCATTAAGAATCCTCTAACTTTGACTTGCCTAGCAAGTGAAATGTTAGGCGCCATGACGGTCCCGAAGGTAGAAATTCCGGGTCGTGATACGTGAACACCTTAAAATCAAACTAATGAATACATGATGTATATTTTATTACACTTTTTTTTTTATCATTTAGTCATAACCAAGTAATATTTTTATTTTATTTTGTACCTCTAAAGTAAAATTGGTTGATACAGTATATACGTCGGGTGCAAAAAAGTATTTTTCTAAATAGTAAAGCTAAAAATTTAAGGATGAAAAAAACAGACAAAATATTGGAAAGTTACGAATATATGACAGTTGCAAAAAAAAGATCATCTCATTTTCTGCTCAGTAGATGAACTAATAGGGTGTTGAAACAAAGTATTCGTCATACTTGAGTCTTTTTGTGTGGTCATCGCAATATTATGTCATTGACTTCGTGGGGAGAACGTAAATACTGCTCCCATGACCTATCTCAATCTGTTCATTATTTTCACTTGTTAAGGATCAAATAAACTATAGTATTTGGAAATTAGATAATACAGGAGATAAAATATTTGTGTTTTAAGAAAAAACTAAAATATTATAATTACACATTTTACTTTAATTCTCCGTCTTACTTTACAATAGTCAAATAAAATGACCTTTAACTAAAAACTTTAATAGCATAAAAGTCTAGTAGATATTTACCTATTGCAATTCATTAATTATTTTTGTAGGGAACCGGTCGATCTCGTTTTCTGTCATGATTTCGAAGAAAGAAGTACAAGAAACTTCAACTTTCTATATCACGTGCGAAACTTCCTTTGAACTATTTACATATTCTTGAGGTTGAAAAGTCACTGTACCTTTAAGGAGAAAATTGTTAAACATCTTTTGATACTTCAACTTTTTTTAACTTCTTGGGTGGGTAGATTGATAACTTGCATTAAAGATAAAACACTTATAAAACAACTCAATTAAAGTACAATAGGGATATCCCCAATCATCGGGTGGTTATTTTAGAACAGTTTTAGCCGAACAGGTTCCGGATAAAAGAGTTTGGCCTGATCTAAACTTATCTTTATGGGCGAATGAGGAGCGAGGAAATAATTTCTCACCTAGTTTACATAATCCACAAATCGAGTGGTAAACTTCAATTTTTCTTTGTGTTACGATGTTAATTTTATGTATTGAATTTGTATTAATACTCATATATTCCACAGAGGGTAAGTTATGAACCAACGCCCAGTTGGAATACGACTAGTTTTTGTGTGTTGGAACATGATGATCCATCCGGGAGTCATTATCAACAGGATAATGTCCATCATGGGATATCAACATATTATGATTTGTAAGTGAAGTGATAAAGCTATGCGTTAAGTTTGGATCAATTTGGGTAACTCATTATTTTATTGGTTGTGCAGTGAAAACGAGCAACTTGAAGGTCCTGCCCTTACTTAATTGCTCGAAGACGACATATTTAATCGGGATCTGGCAGATGGGCAGAGTCAGGAAGAGAATAGTGATTATGACAACAGCGTTGATGAGTCTGGAGATGACACATCCTTCCCTGATGAGGGTGATGATGTGGAGGAAGAGAATGTTGAGACTGATTTGATAAGGGAGCATGTTCCACCTCCCGTTAGACCAAGAGCGTACGAGCCTCACGTATCGTTTCATTCAAGGGAGATTCCCCACCTTGATCATTTGCCAAGTGTTCTGGATGTGGATTCCCTCACGAGGGATCTTGACTAAATTCGGATAGCAATGTGGGATGAATCTAGAGCAAGGGTGCTGTCAAAGGGCATGCTTTTTCCTGATAAAGTGCGCCGAAGAAGGGCGGTGCGAATGTACAACGTAAAAGAGTAACGTGAGATCGTGGTTCATGAGTCATCTCTGGATGTATACAAGGTTATTCTCCATAGATGATTTACAGGTTGTAATTGGATACTGCGTGCGAGGAAGACGAAAAAAAATATGTGGGTTGTGGGTAAATACATTGGCACCCAAAATTGTGAAATGTACACATTCAATGAGAATCATTTTAACTTGAATGTTGACTTGATTTCTCTTGTCTTGATTCCACACGTTGAAGCATTCATAAGGTACAAGATCAAAAAGCGTATAACATCTGTCCTCCAAGAATATGGGTGTACCATAACAAAAAGAAAGGCATTTCTCGGGCGTAAACGTGTGTTTGAAATTGTTTATGATAACTGGGATAAGTCATTTGCATCTCTGCCCAGGTACATGGCCGCATTGCAACACTTTAACCCCGAGACTGTTGTTGAATGGAAGCTTGAGCGGGGTCTAGGAATACCAGAACATATATTCATATATGTGTTTTGGGCATTTAAACCAGCAATTGATGGTTTTGTGTATTGTCGCCCAGTAATATCCATAGACGGTACTCATGTATATGGAAAGTATGATATTAAGTTGTTGATCGTCGTTACAGTAGAAGCTCATGGAGGTATATTTCCACTAGTTTTTGCTATTTGTGCCAATGAAAGCCAAGAGACGTGGACACTAGTTTTGAACCACTTGAAGGAGCACGTTTTCAAAAAGCCTCTCAGGTATTTGTCTTACATCTGATCGGCATGGTGGTATTTTAAGTTCTATACTGAATTTGTGTGCATGGAAGGAATCGTATGCCTACCACCGTTACTGTGTGAGGCACCTGAAAGCCGATTTTCAGAAGGCATATCCCAACAAGGATTTTCATGATTTAATGTGGATGGCTGCAACAGATCACCAAGAGTGTAAATTCAGGAATCGAATGGAATTGATCAGGAAGAAAGATCAAGGAGCCTATCGTTGGTTGATGCGACATGAGCTTGACAAATGGACTTTGCATGCGGATGGTGGCACAAGATGGGGTATTCTGAATACAAATGTGTCAGAGTCTTTCAATGGATTATTCAAGTAGATGGCAGAGAGATTTGTTGAAAGGGATAAATGTGCATCGTCATTGATGGAAAGGGGTGTTGAATTTATGCCAATACCAATGAAAAGGTTTGAGAAATACAGGAAGTGAGCACATTGGCATTTATTTTTGCAGTATTGCAACGAGCCAAATATTTTTGAAGTTCGCACCGCTATCCATCACAACCAAGGGAATAATGCACACACCATCAATGGATCCAGAAGTTTATGCTCATGTGGAAAATGGTCCATCTATCACATGATGTGCTCATATGCCATGAAGTGCTTTCAACATACAGGCTCTGCAGCAACGAGGTACGTTTATAAAGAATATAGTGTTGATGCATACTTAAACACCTATAGTGGACAAATGCAGCTAGTGGGTGCTGAGCATTATTGGCTGTCAGAACCATTTAAAATGGTGTGTAACAAGGAGTATTTGCGTAAACAACAAGTGCAAAAAGGAACGCGTAGACTGAACCAAATGGATGTTGGTGATACCGTTTATTCCCGTAAATGTGGCATATGTTCGCAAATGGGACATGACTGTCGTAAATGTCCTTCAGCTGGTTTGGGTAGTGATGGTAATTCAGCTTCTGGTGGAAGTTCATCCAATGTGCCCAATTATCAAGGATACAATAGTGTTTTGTTTCTGTAATTTGTCGTGATAAGTGTATGTACATGTTCATCTTGCAGAATGTATGAAATAAAATTATGTTTCCATTGGTGTTAAGTCTTATTGATATTTAGCATTAATACTTCAGTACAACAATTTAACATATATCCTAAGAAAAAAATAATAATTGTCATTCACCATTAGCGTTGTTGTCTGGCACTATTTGATATTCACTCTCTTCGTCTTCTTTGTCAACATCGTGTACGCACCTTTCACGGCCCCAAATCCACTAGTCGTGATGGCACCTAACCCAACCCGCTAGGTAAGCCAATTAGTAACTATCCAAATCCAATGATATTAACAAGACAAATAAATGATAGTAATTTACTGAATCTTATACATTTTCCAAGTACTGGTAGTACAAATCATGAGCTTCTAAGAGTATAATTTAAAGCTGAAATAAAATAAGTACATAGTCTGTAATCATAATAAGGTTGGTCTCACCTTCATCCGGGGACTCGAACGAGGTATTTTGTGATTGCCCTATTGAGAGTCTCTTCCATTCTCTCTTCACCAGACAGATAGACAATTTTGAAAAAAAATCATAAACAGAGTTTTATAGATCTAGAGCTACCATGAACAAGGGGAAACTACAACCGGGACGCAGGTACATCTTCAATCCAACTCCTATCGAACGCATCAACATCAACAGCCAACATCTGCACGCAAGGTGAAGAAGTGTAGTATGAGTACAACCGACCCCATGTACTCAGTAAGTAGCAGACTTAACCTTAGGTTGAAAGCAGTGATGAGCTAACACAAGGTCGAGTTCAATACCAAAATCCCACAATAGTTCATAACAACGTAAATACAAGTATAAACGAGGTATTTTAAAAGTGAAAATGCTCAGCTCGTTCACAATTCAAGAAAATGGTCATGCTAATCAAGTATCTCAGTGAAAAACCCAAATCTCTTACTGAAAATGCCAAAAATACGAGTAAGTTTGAAAAATGTAATTTTCCAAATACCTTTTCCAAAATAAATAAAAATGTTTCATTTTTTCCAGATAACATGTATAAAATACCTCTCTATGCCCACATATCAATTTGTATAATAAGCCATGAATGACGTGACACCGTATATCACGAGGAAAAATACATCTCTATGCATGTATGTCATGTGTGCATGCAATGCCATGTATCTCAGAGATGAGTCATGTACTCACACTCTCAGAGTACTCACTCTCACTATATCGCGTTCTCTCTCACTATGCTCAATGCTCAACACACTCAATCACTCGGCGTTGTACAATAATTATTGCGGCGTGCATCCCGATTCACACACACACACATATATATATATACATATATAGTCGACTGCGCTCACTGAGGGTGTGCAGACTCCAGAGGGACTCCTACAGCTCAAGCACTATAATCGGCACGGACAACTCATGTGCTATAATATAAATATTTGGATCCGCACGGACAACTCACGTGCTATTGTATCAATATCTGGATGCGCACAGACAACTCACATGCTGCACGGAAAACTCACGTGCTATAGTATCAATATCCTCACAAACAGGCCCCCGGCCTCACTCAGTCATCAATCCCTTCAGTCTCACTCACGGGCTCACAATGCCATGAAACTAGCCCGTCAACAATGAAATTATGTATCAATAATGAACAATTGAGATTGAGATATGATATGAATGCATGAAGATGACTGAGTACGAAATATCAATGAATCAGTAAAATGACAGCAAGAAACGACCACTATGGCTCCCAACAGTATCGGCATAAAGCCTAAACATGATATCTAGCATGATTGATAGCTCATTTACTTTATCGCATGGTGAAAACACGTATATTAACAAAATAAGACTATTATATAGTGTCATGGAAATAATAGAGTCCCAATACACATGGTACACGCCCACATGCCCGTCACCTAGCATGTGCGTCACCTCAATACCAATCACATAACACGTATTTTTGGGAGTTCATACCTTCAATACTAAGTTTAGAAGAGTTACTTACCTCGAACAAGCCAATACCAATACCGAGCAAGCCAAGCGATGCTCCAAATATGCCATCACATGTGTTCTGACCTCCGAACGGCTCAAAACTATCCAAAAGCAACTCAAATTTATCAAATAAAGCCCAAGGAAACAATTCCAAATGACAAAGATCGAATCCTTAATCAAAACCCAAAATCGGCAAAAATCACACCCGGGCCTGCGCCTTGGATCCCAACCAAACTCACAAAATCCGACAATCCATTCAATTACGAGTCCAACCATACTAGTTTCACTCAAATCCGATTCTAAATCGGTGTTCAAAACTCAAAAATTCATATTATGAAACTTTAGGCCAACCCTCAATTTCCTCTTTAAATTCATCAACCAATTACCAAAAATAAAGATAGTTTCGTGAAACATAACCAAAGCCGAGTAGAGAAAACTTAACCCAATCTTTGTGATGAAATTTTCTCCAGAAATTGCCTAAAATCGAGTCCCATATCTCAAAATATGAATAAATACCAAAACCCTCGATTTATATAGCATCTGCCCAGCAATTTTTTCTTTTGCAAACAAAGGGCCGCTTCCGCGGCATAGATTTTGCGACGACATTCTTGCTCAGGCGGAATACACTGGAGGTTGGCTCATCCGCACCTGCGCAACAGGCACCACTTCTGTGCAAGCACAGGTGCGAGACAAAAATGTGCTTCTGCGCACCAACCCCCATCTGCGACCACAGCTTCCGCTCCTGCGTACACGCAGGTGCGCCTCTTCCTATTAATCTGCTATGATCCCCAACCAAGCCTTCCTTCACTTCTGCGACTTATTTTGCGCATCTACGGACTCACATCTACGTCCATTCTATCGTAGATGCAGAAACACTAGAACCAGCAGCCTTCAGCAATGCAACATGAACAAAAATGATCTAAACCTCGTTGGAAACTCACTGAGCCACTCGGGACCTCGTCCTAACATGCCAACAAGTTCCATAACACAATTCAGACCTACTCGAGGCCTCAAAACACCCATAAAAACATCAAAATGACGAATCATACCTCAAATCGAAATCTATGAACTTTGAACTTTCAATTTTCAGAACTCGCGTCGGAACGTATCAAATCATCCCGGAATGAACCCATGTTTTGCACACAAATCCCAAATGACATGAAAAAGCTATTCTAATTCCCAATACCAAAATCCAAATCCGATATCTGCAAAGTTAACTTCTGGTCACTTTTGAACTTTTCAAACCTTCAAGTTTCCAATTTTCGCCAATTTGAATCGAAACCTTATAGAAACATACAAATGCAAATCCGAGCACACGCTTGAGTACAAAATCACTATCGGGACCTAACAGAACCATCATAACTCCATTCCGGAGTCAGATTCACAAAAAGTCAAATTTGGTCAACTCTTTCAACTTAAAGCTTCAATAATAAAATTTATTCTTCCAAACCAATTCTGAATAACCTAAAAACAAAAACTGACAATTCACATATGTAATAATACATCATATGGAGCTACTCATGCCATAAACTACCGAACGACGTGCAAATGGTCAAAACGACCGGTCGGGTTGTTACAACACCCTTCGACACTAAGGGCATTGTTGTAAAGACCCGACTGATCATTTTGTTTTCTAGGACCCCGTACCCCTAAATTACTTTCCGTACTTGATTTTACTGATTTATGACTTGCGGGGATGGTTAGTGAGGGATTTTGAAGAATTCGGGTTGAAATCAGAACACATGGTTCCTTAAGGTTGGCTTAAAATGTCAAGTTTGACTTCGGTCAACATTTTGAGAAAACGAATTCGGAATCAGGATTTGACGGTTTCAATAGGTTTGTATGATGATTTCAGACTTGGGCGTATGCTCGGATCAGATTTTGGATGACGCGGGAGCATTTCGGCGCCCAATAGTGAAAGTTGGTTCTTGAAGGTTTTAGATGTTCTTTAAATTTGGTTTGGAATGCGTTTTGGTGATATCGAGGTCCAAATGGAATTCAAAGACCGGGAATAGTTCCGTAATGTCATTTAAGACTTGCACACAAGATTTGGTGTCATTCAGAGTTCATTTGATAGAATCGGACAAATGGATGTTTTTGGGAGTTGTTGCATTTCATGACTCAATTCATACGTTTTGGCGTCCGATTCATAGTTTTGAAGTTGTTTTTGTGTTTTGATTTCTCGAGTGAGCTTGGATGAAGTCATTAGTTTTTTTTGATCTCTCGAGTGAGTTTGGATGAAGTCATTAGACTCATGTGGGTAGTTGGTGTGGAGCCCCGAGGTCTCGGGGGAGTTTCAGATGTGTGGAA
The DNA here is from genome assembly GCA_005239525.1 of Nicotiana knightiana. Classification (NCBI taxonomy): domain Eukaryota; kingdom Viridiplantae; phylum Streptophyta; class Magnoliopsida; order Solanales; family Solanaceae; genus Nicotiana; species Nicotiana knightiana. Next base: position 87,287 of record ML380613.1, on the reverse strand, counting down.
TGGGTGAGAAAACACACCAGATTTCTGGTGTTTCTGGGCATCAGCTGCAGGTCTCGTAAATGCGAGAACTAGTGCATTTGCGAGAAGGGCCTCGCAATTTCAAAGGAGCCCGACCAAGGCAGTGATCACATTTGCAATGGAAATGCCGCATTTGCGGTTCCGACAGAGTTCGCATTTGTGACTCTTTGGTTGCATTTGCGACCCCAACAGCTGAAGGCCAAACTTAGCATTTGCGATGGACTTGTCTCATTTTCCCTTCTTCCCGAATCTCATAATACCCTTCATCGATGAGACCTTCAAGAGGACCTTCTCGCCCACCATAAATGATACATCACGCGCCTTTTGATTCACGTAACTCTTCTGTCTGGACTGTGTTGTGCGGAGCCGCTCCTGAATCAACTTTACCTTTTCCAAGGCATCTTTCACCAAATCTATACCATATAGCTTAGCCTCATCGGGTTCAAACCACCTGATGGGAGAACAGCATCGCCGACCGTATAAAGCCTCAAATAGAGCCATCTCGATGCTGGACTGATAGCTGTTGTTGTAAACAAACTCTGCCAAAGGCAAACATTGATCCCACTGTCCCCCAAAGTCAAGCACACATGCCCTAAGCATGTCCTCCAAGATCTGAACTGTACACTCTGACTGCCTGTCGGTCTGAGGATGGAACGCGGTGATGAACTCTACTCGAGTACCCAACTCACTCTGTACAGCCCTCCAGAAATGCGAAGTTAACTGAGGCTCCTATCCGATATGATGGAAACAGGAACACCGTGCAACCGGACTATCTCCCGAATGTAAATATGAGCCAACCTCTCTGAATTATAAGTAGTGGAAACTGGAACAAAGTGTTCCGACTTGGTCAACCTGTCAACAATGACTCAAACTACATCGAACTTCCGCAAGGTCCGCGGTAATCCAACCACGAAGTCTATAGTGATGTGCTCCATTTCCACTCAGGTATAGTCATCTGCTGGAGTAGGCCTCCTGGCCTCTAGTGCTCATACTTAACCTACTGGCAATTTAGGCACCTAGAAACATACTCAACTATGTCCTTCTTCATCCGACGCCACCAATAGTGTTGTATTAGATCCCGATACATCTTCGTTGCACCTGGATGAATATAAAATCGAGAACTTTGCGCCTTTTCTAGAATCCTCTCCCTCAAGCCATCGACATTAGGAACACGTATATGACCCTGGAGCCGCAAGACTCCATCCTCACCAATAGAAACCTCCTTGGCACCACCCTGTAGTACCGTCTCTCTACGAACTGCCAAGTACGGATCATCAAACTGTTGGCCCTCGATCTGCCCCAATAATGAAGATTGAACAACAACACATGCAAGAACTCGGCTGGGCTCTGAAATGTCTAACCTCAAAAGTCTGTTAGCCAAGGACTGAATGTCCAAAGCTAGTGGCCTCTCGTCTGCTGATATGAATGCCAAACTTCCCATACCCGACCACATTCGCCTTGCCCGGATGATAAAGAATGGTGATGTCACAGTAGTTGAGTAACTCAAGCCATATGCACTGCCTCAAATTGATATGCCTTCGCTTTAACAAGTTCTGCAAACTGCGGTGGTCGGTATAAACCTCACAAGACACCCCATATAAGTAATGCCTCCAAATCTTAAAAGCATGAACAATCGCGGCCAACTCCAAATCGTGCACATGGTAGTTCTTCTCATGGGGCTTTAGTTGACGTGAAGCATATGCAATAACTCGACCCGCCTGCATCAATACACATCCCAAGCCAACGCGTGAAGCGTCGCAATAAACTGTATACATCCCCGAACCTGAAGGCAACACTAGAACTGGTGTTGTGGTCAAAATTGTCTTGAGCTTCTGAAAGCTTGCCTTACACTCATCGGACCATCGGAACGGAGCACCCTTCTGACTCAATCTAGTCAAAGGTGCTGCAATGGATGAAACTCCACAAACCGGCAGTAATACCCTGCTAACCCCAAGAAAATCCTGATCTCGGTCACCGAAGTAGGACGAGGCCAACTCTGGACTGCCTCAATCTTCTTGGGATCCATCTTAATACCCTCCCCTGATACAACATGTCCTAATAGTGCCACAGAATCCAACCAAAACTCACACTTGGAGAAATTACCATACAACTTCTGTTCCCGCAAAGTCTGGAGCACTACTCTTAAATTTTTCTCGTGCTCCCCCAAGTTGTATGAGTAAATCAAGATGTCATCAATGAAGACAATAAAAAACTAATCAATATAAGTCCTGAACACCCTGTTCATCAATTCCAAACGCCGATGGGGCATTGGTCAAGCTGAAGGACATCACTAGAAACTCGTGATGGCCATATCTAGTATAGAAGGAAGTCTTCGGAACATCTGAGTCCTGAATCTTCAACTGATGGTACCCAAATATCAATTCAATCTTATAAAACACCCTAGCACCATGTAACTGGTAAAAAAAATCATCAATACGCGACAATTAATGCATTCAACTGGCGGTAATCAATGCATTCAACTGACGGTAATCAATGCACATCCGCATAGTCCCATCCCTCTTCTTTACAAATAATACTGGTGTACTCCAAGATGACACACTCGGCCTGACATACCCCTTTGCTAGTAAATCTTCAAGCTGATCCTTCAACTCCTTCAATTCTTTCAGAGCCATGCGGTATGGTGGAATAGATATAGACTGGGTTCCTAGAGCCAAGTCAATGTAGAAATAAATATCACGATCTGACAGCATGCCTGGAAGGTCAGAAGGAAACACATCGGCGAACTCCCGGACTACTGGCAGTGAATCAATCGTCGGAGACTCTGCAGTAGTGTCCCGAATAAAGGCTAGATAAGCCAGACAACCGTTCTCGACCATATGTTGAGCCTTCAGAAAAGAGATTACCCGACTGGAAATGCTGATAGACGAACCCTTCCACTCCAACCTCGGCAACTCTGGAATCGCTAAGGTAACAGTCTTGGCATGGCAATCAAAGATGGTGTGATATGGAGATAACCAGTCCATGCCCAGGATGACCTTAAAGTTAGTCATATCAAGTAACAAAAAAAGGTCCACTCTAGTATCATAGCCACAGAATGTGACCACACAGGACCGGTAGATCTGATCCAAAACCATAGAATTGCCTACATGAGTGGACACATAAATAGGAGCACCCAAGGAATCATGAGGAATATCTAGGAAATGAGAAAACACGGATGATACATATGAATAGGTGGACCCTGGATCAAATAACAACGAAGCATCCATACTGCAGATAAAAATGGTACCTGTGATCACGGCATCTGAGGCCACTGCATCTGGTCTGGTCAAAAAAGTATAGAATCTAGCTGGAGCACCGGCTGGCTAGCCTCCACCTCTAGGACGACCTCTACCCGCCTGCCCTCCGCCTCTGGGTGGATGGTCAACTGGTGCGGCTGATGGAGCTGAAATCATGGGCTGCTGACCCTGCTGCACTGCCTTGCCCCGAAGCCTGGGGCAATATCTCCGCACATGACCAAGATCCACGCACTCAAAACAACCTCTCGATGCGATGACCTACTGCCCTGCTCTCTGTCCTTGATGACCTGATGACCCACAAGAAGGACCCTAAATAGCTGGTGGTCAGTATGAACTCTCTGGCATGGCGCTGAAATATGCACTGGAATAACCCTGATGACCAGAATACCCACCGGAGGAACTCTGAATAGCTGGCGGATGGTAAGTACTCTCCGGCATCGCACTAAAATAAGGCCTCACTGGAGAACCTCGAGGAGGTGGTGGTGGTGTTGAATATGGTGGCCTGATAGGCTGGCCCCTCTCAAACTGATCTCTGCCCCTAGCCGGGGCACCTTTAAACTCCTAGAGAACCGAGCCCTCTAGTCCTGCTGTATCTGCTCTCTACCCCTCTGCTGGTAGCCCTCAATCCTCTAAGTAATATCCACTACTAGGTGATAAGGAGTCCCCATCTCAACCTCTCGGTCCATATTGGCCCTAATACCAGAGTGCAACCTCGCAACAAACCTACACACTCTTTGCATCAGTAGGAAGTATCATAAGTGCATGGCGGGACAAGTTAAAAAACCTCACCTCATAATCGGTCATTGAAATCTGACCCTGCTCTAGGTGCTCAAACTGGTACCGCAACTCTTCCCTCTCAGAGGGTGGAAGTCCAAGAAAAGCTGTATGAACTAGCCCCAAGTCATGGGAGGAGAACCTACTAGTTTGCCAAGAAGGTAAGACTGCTACCATCTATGGGCCCTTCCCTCTAGCTAGAAAGTAGTAAAGTCCACCCCATGAGACTCCAATATCCTCATGTTATGCAGTATGTCCCTGCACCTATCAATAATGTCCTGGGTGTCCTCATGACGCTCGCCTCCGAAGACTAAAGGGTGTAATCTGGTCCACCTATCCAATAGCTTATGCGGCTCACCATCCGCAGATGGTCTAGGCTCATGCAAAACTGCTGCAAATAGTTGGGCCCCCTCCGCGGGTAGTGTACCCGGAGTCTGATACACTACAGCAGCATGTCCAGGAGCATGAGCAGTAAGGGTCTGTGCTCCCCCTCCCGCCTGAGATGTGGTTGGGTCTACTGGAAATAAACTAGCTTGGTTTATAGAATCCATGAACCGCAGCATACGGCCCATGACCTCCTGAAAGCCCGGTGATGTCATGAAATCTACCTGGGCTGCCTCTACTGCGGGCACCTTTCCCTGCTCCTCGATGATGGGATCCTCCACTGGATCCACTGGTGGTGCTATTGGGAAAAATCTGGGACACCCTCGCCCCCTACCTCGGGCCGTTGCGCTCCCCCAGACTCTTCCTCGGCCTCTAGCAATAGGGGGAGCAGCTCCCCCCGGGTCGGTAATATCTGCCATACGCGTCCTCACCATCTGTGAGAGAATAGAAGGAAGAAACTTAGTATACCATCAACTGCACGATAGAGAATGAATAAGAGTAGTTTCCTAACATCCTATAACCTCTCGAAGATAAGTATGGACATCTCCGCATCGATGCACAAGACTCTATTAGACATGCCCATAACTTGTGAGACCTACTTGAACCTAGTGTTCTGATACCATATTATCACGACCCAACTCCATGTCAGGGTGTGATGGCGTCCATCATCGTTGCTAGACAAGCCAACCATAAACAACTTTGTGATGTTTCCATTATTATTAAGAATTTCCAACAAATAAATTTACATAAATTCAATTCATTTAGTAATTAACATATTTGCGAGGCAAACAATGCGAGAACCACTAGAGGAAATCATAAATATATTTTTACAACCCAAAAATAATAGTCTACTAATGTGTGTGCCAAGATCTAGTGTCATAAGTATGTGGGCAACTAGTAGGATGTACAAAAAAATAATTATCCTACTGTCTGAGATAGTATAGATAAATACAAACAAAAGAGAAATAGCGGCAATGTTGTTCAACGGTTCGGAAAGGGGGGGGGAGTTCACCTTGATGTCTCGAACATATATCAAGAAGGTGCACCGGGTGGGTAACTAGATGCACCAACCTCAGATCCTGTACAATTAAGTATAGAAGTGTAGTATGAGTACATAAACAATATGTACCCAGTAACTATCCAGTCTAACCTTGAAGAAGTAGTGACGAGGGGTCGACTTGACACTTACTAGGGATAACAATAATATATTAAGTGTTATACTAAGCATGGGTTTGCATGTAAAATACTGAAAGCTCAATAACAGGAAGATATAAGTCCTTTCTTCACACCTATAATTAATAATATTGGGATCATCATACAACGGTTACATTTCAAGACATTTAAGCAACAACAATCGGAGGATCTACCAAAGAATTATCATGTGCAAGTTATGCCGAGGTCGTACGGCTCGATCAAACATAAAATTAAATTGTGCACAGGCGGAGGTTCAAACGGCGCGAACTATAGATGCAATTATTTACTACCGATGTGTTCGGCCCGATCCACAAATAGAAATTTTTTTTAAAGAAATACAATATCTCAGTTTACAATCAAGTATGCCAATAAAACTTCAATTAGGTGAACTTAGCCTTTTACGAATCCTTTTATCAAATTCTAACATACATCAAATAATCAATTTAACAAGTGAGGGCACATCCATTTTAAATACAACATGATACGGGTCCTAACTACCCGAACGATAACACAATAGTAGCTACGCACGGACTCTCGTCACCTCGTACGTACGTAACCCCCACAAATAGGTTTACACATTTATTTAATTCGCGTATGGGGTTAATTCCCTCTTACAAGGTTAGAAAGGAGACTTACCACATCTCAAGCATACTTTCCACTTCAAGAATGTGCTCAAACCTCCAAACTTGACGCCAAACGACTCGAAACTAGTCAAACATTACATAAACTAACTAATCTAAGCTCAAAAGTTCATATCTTCACTATTAAAATGATTTCCCAAACCAAATTACAAGGTTCCTAAAATTCATCCCTCAGCCCCACACGCCCGGATTCCGGAAATATTTGAAGAAAGTTGTTACACATAACCTTAAGAACATATATATGATTTTCACCAAGTTTCATGGTCAATTTTCGTGGTAAAATCTCCTTTTGATCAAACCCTATGTTTTTCATCTAAACCCTTGATTTTCACTAATTTTTACATGTTAATCTACCCATAATATATGTATTTAACTCATGTTATATAGAAATTACTTACCTTAAAGTGGTAGGTGAAATCCCCCTTCCAAAACCTCCAAAAATCGCCCAAGAGTTGAAGTGAAATAAAATAAATGGCCTAAGTCCCGCAATAATTGAGCTGGGCACAGGCCTCTTGTCGAATTTGCGACCCTCGCATTTGCGAAACTGGTGTCGCAAATGTGACATCAGAGGCCTGTGCCCATCTCATTTATTGTGGGACTTATTGTGGTAGTAAATAGATGCATCTATGGTTCGCGCCGTTTGACCCTCCGGTAGTGCACAGTTTAATATTATGTTGGATCGGACCGTACGACCTCGACATAACTTGCGCATGATAATTCTTTGGTACATCCTACGATTGTTGTTTCTTAAATGTCTTGAAATGTAACCGTTGCATGATGTTCCCAATATTATTAATTAGGTGCGAAGAAAGGACTTATATCTTCTTGTTATTGAGCTTTAAGTATTTTACATGCAAACCCATGCTTAGTATAACATTTTAATATGTTATTGTTAGCCCTAGTAAGTGTCAAGTCGACCCCTCGTCACTACTTCTTCGAGGTTAGACTGGATACTTACTGGGTACATATTGTTTATGTACTCATACTACGCTTCTATACTTATTTTTACAGGATCTGAGGTTGGTGCATCTAGTTACCCACCCGACGCGCCTTCTTGATATCTCTTCGAGACTTCACGGTGAGTTGCCCTCCTTCTGAGCTGTTCAGCAGCACTGCCGGAGTTCCTCTTTTTTTATATCTGTCTATACTATTTCAGACAGTAGGATAGTTCTTTTTTTTGTACATCCTACTAGTTTCCCACATACTTCCGACACAAGATCTTGGCATACACATTAGTAGACTATTATTTTTGGATTGTAAAACTATATTTATGATTTCCTCTAGTGGTTCTTGCATTATTTTCCTCGCAAATCCGTTAATTACTAAATGAATTGAATTTTTGTAAAGTTAGTTGTTGGAAATTCTTAATAAAAGTGGAAACATCACAAAGTTGTTTACGGTTGGCTTGTCTAGCAACGGTGCTGGACGTTTTCCATCTCTAGCATCTCCTTCATCAAATGCGGAATCACTTATGGTTCATCTTTGTGTGTGTTTGTTAGGAAGGTTGCAGACAGTGGTCATTGCACAACAAGCCCATGCCATCGACATAGTACTTCATAATCACATCGTTTTGAATAAAGGGGAACCCGCTGCAGTGTTTCGCCCCAAATTCGCATACCTTCATGCTTTGTAGAATGCGCTTCGCCCTCAATAATGTGCCCTGCAACTTTGAGATCAATGTGTATATTAATAGGCTTATTTTTCAAGGGATGCAGAACACCATACCACTTTTCATCAACCAAGTGAGTATAGAAACCTAGCATATTTTTTTCAAGGTAGGGATTGATAGTGTTAAGATGTGTTCCATGGGTATCTGTTGAACTACCTTCACCCTTCTGCCTCTTTTTGAACCACTTATTAAATGTTAGTGACATTTTTTAAATGGATGCTGTAATGTTTCTTCAAATGGTCTTTGAATACAAATGTATTGGTCCAGTTTAATAAGATGACTAGTACCCTAAAGAATCATTATCACGCAACATAGCGCGACACCAATATGCGTTATGTGTATTGTCTTGTCGAGCTGAAAAAGCTGCCGTTATGGAAAAGATGTCGTGCACCATAACGAATCATTATCACGCGCAACATAGCATGACACCAGTATGTGTTATGTGTATTGTCTTGTCGACCTGAAAAAGTTGTCATTCTGGAAAAATTGTCATGTAAACCTAATGAATCATTATCACTCACAACCTAGCTATGTACCAATACGTATTATGTGTATTGTCTTGTCGAACTCAAAAAGCTGGCGTTCTGGAAAGGTTGTCTTGTACCCAAAAAGAATCATTATCACGCGAAGCATAGCATGACACCATTATGCTTTATGTGTTTTATCTTGCATATAAAAGCCTAGCACATTTTAGTTATTATTTGCGCTTAACCAAAAGAAATAGAAAACTTTCCATAAATTTTCATTTTTCTTGCGTTAAGAAATGTCTGGACATAATGAGATACCAAGGTGTTATTGTGGCAAGCGGGCAATTTTGAAGCCAGGTTGGCTAAGTAGTAATTTGGGGCGTCGACACTGGATATGTCAACAACTTGTAAGTTAATGTTTTTCAAAAAATATTTTTTAATATTTTTTATATAAAATGTTAACTAATAGTGTTGTGTTATAATCTTCATTTATAGGATGGAAAACAATGTAGATTTGAAGAATGGTATGATGAACCCATTAACCAGGAATACTACAAATCATGTTTGCAATTTGTTTGGAATATGACCGGTGAATATGACCTCCAGATCTTTAAACTACAACAACAACTTGGGCAGTGCAGGAGAAACTAAAAGAGGCGGAAGAAGAAAAAAATAGGTAAGACGAGAAATTTAAGTGGTTGAAGCAGAGAATAATGAGCAATAGTGACTAAACAAACACATGGATGTGTTGAGTGTAGTATTTTATCTTTATGTTTTTTGTGTCATGTATTTTCAGTAGTTGTACCGAATTTAAATTATTTTAAGTTTATATGTTTGTTTTTGTGTTGTAGTATCTTTTTTTTTTTTACGAAATTTTACTTTTATTTCATCAAAAAAGTCATTACAAAACTAGATTAATGCTGACCATTAATCTCTCATTTCTATTACAAGTATACCTATATTAATAGCATACTATACTCTATACTAAGGTATTTTATTTACATACTTTAATCCTGGCCCCCATTTTTTCTTCTTTCTGCCCTGTATGTGTATATGCATTGCAATCTCCTTGCATATTCCATCTATATTGTATCTCCCCTTGTTGAATGTCATCGCATTTCTTTCTCGCCATATGCAATACAAGACCATAGCAAAACTTTCCGTAGTCATCTCTACTTTCCAATCTTTTTTGTTTGCTATGCTGTTGATCCAGTGCACTTCCTGCTTCTATTCATTATCTGTCTTGTGTGTTCTAACCATTTCAAAATTATCTCCCACAATTTGTTTTTACACTGGCATTCAAAATATAGATGCTCAAACTTTTCCTCATCTTGCCCACAGAACACACACTCTGTCTGCACTTGTATGCCAAATTTTGCAAACCTTTCTATAGTTGCTAATCTTTGATTAATAGCCAACCATATATGAAACTTCAATCTTGGATGAATTTTTGTGTGTAAGTGTATATTTTTCCATTCCACCCTACTAAATTGAGGTTGCAACTGTACATATGCCTTATGTATTTGGAATTTACCTTGCCTTTCAAACTTCCCCAGTACAGTTGCGATGTCACATTGATCTGTCCTCATCTTCAGTTCATCTTCTTTTGTTTCTATGATCTTCCTCACCACCCATGCTGCAGTTTTAGGTGTGTGTACATCTTCCATATTTCTGTTTTTTATGTAATATGTATGAGCCCATCTAATCCATAATGCATCCTTCTTCCTTGTCAATGCCCACAGGTGTTTCATCACTGCTGCCTTGTTCCAAATCTTCATATTGATCACATTCAGTCCACCTGCTACTTTAAGTTTACATATTCTGTCCCATGCTATTAAAGCTTTCCTTGGTACTTCAGTTGATCCAGTCCATAGAAATGTCCTGCAAATAGTCTCTATCATCTTCATGATCTTCTTTGGAATTAAGAAGAAGCCCAGTATGTTTACACACCAAATAGGATTGATTTGATTAGTTGCACCCTCCCAGAATAGGATAATAGTCTAGCTAACCAGCATCTTACCCTATCTGTGATTTTCTCGACCAGAGGCATACATTGGTGTATATTCATCTTCCTTGTAGACAATGGAACTCCCAGATATTTAAAAGGCAGACTGCCCTTTACATATCCAGTAATTTGCATCATCTCCTCTTGGATTTGTTGTGTTACCCCAGCCATATATATTGATCTTTTCTATGCACTTGCTTGTAGTCCTGATGCATTTGAAAATTTATCAAAAGTATTCTGCAATGCATTAATTGATTGTTTGTCACCCCTGCAAAACATTAACAAATCGTCAGCAAAACATATGTGTGTTGCTCCCAGTTTCTTGCACTTCGGATGGAACTTGAACTCCTTCTGCTTTTTCAATATATTCATCTCCCTTTGCAAGTACTCCATAGCAATCACAAATAGGTAAGGGGACATAGGATCTCCCTGCCTAATACCTCTCTTAGCAGGGAAAGGTTTTGTGAGCCCTCCATTAAGTGTTAATGAATACGACACTGTTGTTACACACTCCATAATCCATCTAATGCATTTCTGAGGAAAACCAAGTTCTGTGAGCATATGTCTTAAGAATTGCCAATCAATTGAGTCATATGCTTTCTTTAAGTCAACCTTGAGGATACATCTTGGTGATACTCCTTTCCTGTTGTAGCCATTAAACAATTCATGGCTAAACAAAACATTATCCACAATACTTCTCCCCTCTATGAATGTCGATTGTGATTTCCCAATTATGCTGTCTATTACTTTCTTTATCCTTCTGGTCAGAATTTTTGCAATAACTTTGTAAATCGTAGTGCAACAGACTATTGGTCTATAGTCTTTCACTGTTGTAGGATTTGGTCCCTTTGGAATCAAAGTTATGGTTGTGCAGTTCCAAGCTTTCTTCATCTTGCATGTCTTGAACAAAGATTCTACTGCATCATATGTCCTCTACCATGGCTTTGAACTCCATGTGTTCCATTGTTACCATATATATCTTAAATGGTTTATGGTATATGTTTTTTGCTTTTCCATATTTGAATCACTATAGGGGAGTGATCCGATACTCCAGGTTCCAAGTAGTCAGCTTCCACATGTCCATAGTCTTTGATCCATTCAAAATTGCCAAGAGCCCAATCTATTCTGCTGTATACCCTATCTACTGCTTGTTGTTTATTGCACCAAGTATAGAAACATCCTTTTGTCTTCAAAGGGGTTAACTGTATACCATCAATCCATTCATTGAACTCTTTTATTTCATTCATTGTAACAGGCTGTCCCAATCTATCATCAGTAATCAAAACACTATTAAAATCACCACTTATGATCCATGGAATTTGAGTCAATCCTCCTTTTCTTTTCAGTTCATCCCACAATTTTGTTTTATCCTGGCTCTTGTTTCTAGCATACACTACTGTTAGCATAATCTGATTCCCATTTATTGTATCAGTAACTCTACAGTGAATACATTGCTCATGGACTTGCATCATATCCACTGATAAGTTTGATCTCCATATCAACCATATTCTGCCATTTTCAGCCTTATCATAATTACAGCAGTATCCCCAATCCCTTGCTATTCTATGTAGTATTGTTTTTGCCTTTTTTTCTTTTACTCTGGTTTCCAGACATCCTAGGATATCCACCTTATTCTTCTGCAAAAAGATTTTCAACTCTTTTTGCTTGTAGGGCTTATTTAGCCCTCTTATATTCCATGTGCTTATGATCATGGTGGGTGCTGTGTAGGATCATAATCCATGCCTCCCCCATATTCATCTGTGTGTCCCACCTCATCCAGCACTATGAATCTATTTGGACCTACATTTCTCCCATGGTTACTTAGAGTGTTGTTTTGATCTTCATATTCCCCTGCACTCATAACCTTTTTTCCTCTTTGATCTGTGCCCCTCTGATGTATCTCCTTATCATCATCAATATGTTGCTTTATTCCACCGGGTACTTCATTCTTCTCTTCCTCTCTTTGTTGTTCCTTTGGTTTCCACTCTTGTATGATTCTATTCCTTTTGCCTCTGTTTCTTCTTCTGGCCATTTGGAATTCTTCATTCTCCTCCTTCTTATTTAGTTTCCAACATTCAATCAGTTCATGTCCAAAATGTAAACATTTTGTGCAGAACTTTGGCTTCCATTCATAAACAATTTCCTGTTGTTTCACACTAGTAGGAGTTATGATTTCAACTGTCTCCACCCATGATTTTGTTATATCCACTTTCACTAGCACCCTTGCATAGGATATCTTCCCTAGTTCTGTTGTATGTTTGTCTGTATACATTGGCAATCCCACATCACTTGCCACTTTACTCAAGGCATCTGCAGTCCAGTATCCTATTGATAGGCTAGGTAATTGAATCCACAGTGGAATCGTGGTGATATACCTAGGATCAAAGTGAAAATCTCTCTCCCAATTCTGCAGTATCAGTGGCTTATTGTGGTAGGTGTGAGGTCCTGCTTGCATTACAGCTTCCTTATCTTCTCTATTTTTGAATCTGAACACATAGTATCCCTCCTGATGATATAGTACTTGGGGCTTATCTACATAGTTCCAAACTGTTTTTATGTAGTTCACCATAGATTTCTCATATGGTGTATCCCTCAGTACATATCCAATTAAAGCATTATCCCAGTAATCCTTTAGTTCATTAACATCTTCTTCATCAATTTCTACTATCATTTTACCTTCTCTATGGCTTGGGGGAACATAATCCAGCTTCATTCCTATTTGCGAGTTCCTATTCTGTATCCTTACCTCTTTTGCATGCACTATTCTCTCCTTTTCCATCTCTGTTTTTCCCAGATCCAGATTTGTATTTTGCCTCGATGACCCAGCTTCTGAGTACTGAAGATGTTTTGGGCTCGTTGGTAGCTTCTCCTTGCACTTTTGTTGCTTGATTTCAGTAGTCATACATTTATTGTTCCATTGATTACCGTTCATCTCCTCTTTCCTTCCTAATTCATTTTCCTCCTCAACTGGTTTAAACCCAGCTGGTAAGAAGCTTCCAAAGGTTAATGGAGTAAGGGTCTGTGTCACTGAGTTTACCGGCGTAGTCACACCGGTCACCGTTGTTGCCTGCCTTCTCTTCCTTGCCATCAGTGGTGCACGTTAGCCTGCCTTGGCTTATCGTGCGCCGAGAGCATTAAGATTATCTATTAAGGCTATCTTTTAATAATTGTGTTGTAGTATTAAACTAATAAATAATCCGAGAAATAAAAACACATGCGCATATAATATAAACCATTAATAATGTTGCTATTACATACTGAATGCCATATGTACAGATAATAAAAAATATCAATGTGTCCCACAACCTGTATGCTTTAAATCATTGGGTGGCCTGAGGCGCATCCCATCCCGTCCGCCTACACTATCAGGATCATCCTCATCACGTCGCCTCTTTATTAGAGGATGCGCTGCAACATGATCGTCAGTAAGACTTTGCAGGCTCGGTAGTAGGGGTCGTCGGTCCAGCAGTAACCTACAGAATAATAAGATATTTTAGTATATGGAATATATATTAGTAATGTACGTGTTAGCTAAAAACATTTAAATTGTCTTACCATGGTCTCAGCGGGCTCCTAAACATAATCATCCGTCTCAGGCATGTCAGTATCGCACAAAGTGTCCTTCGTGATGGGCGAGGATGATGCCTTCAAAAAAACATTTTAGATATTTATGACTAATCAATGAGATAAAAACAAATATAAATAATAGTAATACAAACTAACCAGATCCTGTGAAAGATCCTTAGCATCCCTCGATGATGATCCATAACTCAGTCGGCGCCCACTATCCACATCTTGTGTCAGACGATCATCAGCAACCGTCGATGGCTCCAAAAGACCAGGAAAATACTGATCCCACTCCTGTCAGGTAATGGCCGTTCCCGCGATCAACAATGGAGCTGACGGGGTCACCCGCGAAGTCCCTCGAGTATCCTAAAGGATGAATGACGACATAACACTAGGAGTATTGTCTGGCTAATGGTGGTCACCCGGCCGATCAACTCCAACATCCTAGTGGGACACCCCTACCTCTCTGGGCACGCCTGCCAGGTCGTCCACGTTCAGGCTCCACTGCCCTGGCGGCACATAATCAGCCTCGTATCCTAAGTGCTCACCATCTCGGGCTCGCCTTAATGTCCGGGAAGCCATATCTGTAACCTGCTGGCCATACTCGTGCAAAGCGTTCACTCCCTCGCCCGTACGCTACTACATCTTTAGTCTCAACTGGTAGAACAGATGTAGGTCAATAGCCTTGTCACGACCCGATTTACCCTCCGAAGGCATCGTGAAGGCACCTAGTCTCTACGACTAGGTAAGCCTAATCGCGGAAAAGATATTAAATAAAAAAAATAAAATAAATACGGAATAAAGTAAATCTACTCATGGAACATCGCCACTCGGCACGTACAAAATACAACTTCCCAAAACCCAGAATATCACATTAGTCACAAGCTTTGTCTCAAAATAGCTCTATACAACGTAAGGGAATTACATGAAATATCTATCTAAGTCTGGAGTGGAAGGTGACTTGAAGGACTCTACGGACGCGGCAGAATTACCTTTCGGTCTCCTCGAAGCAGTCGCTCGGACCCCTAGCCACGAAACTAAGAGCTGGTACCTGGATCTGCACACGAAAACATGTGCTGGAAAGGGCATGAGTACACCACAATTGGTACCCAGTAAGTGCCAAGCCTAACCCCAGTGAAGTAGTGACGAGGTCAAGTTAAGGCTCTACTAGACTTTGATAAGTAAAACAGTTTAAAATAGTACAGAGAAATATAAATTCTAAGGTAAGTAGTGGAAACCAATAAATCTGAAAGGTAAAACAGCGACAGGGAGCTCTTGGCTCAGCACAAAATATCACACGGTGGAATCTTCCGGGATACGTCCTGTAGTTCCCAATGCAAAGATGAAGTACAAGGGGAAAGCTCCCGGAATACGTCCGTAGTCCCAATTTAAATATGCAGTACAGAGGGAAAGCTCCCGGAATACATCCGTAGTCCCAATTTAAATGTGCAGTACAGGGGGAAAGCTCTCGGAATACGTCTGTAGTCCTAATTTAAATATGCAGTACAGGGGGAAAGCTCCTGGAATACGTCCGTAGTCCCAATTTATATATGTAGTACAGGTGGAAACTCCTAGAATACGTCCATAGTCCCAATTTAAATATGCAATGCGAATGAATGCCGGATACGGTATATTTAAACAGCTCAGGAAAAGAATCACATACAAGAACAAGATAAAGACTAACTAACACGGTGCGCATTGTATCAAATAGGGAATGTAGGTAAAACAGGTACGCATGCTTCTTCCTAATCTAAACTACACAAGTAGCACATTAAACAGTGAAAAAGGAGTAAAATGATTTATGGAATGGATAGGAAAAATGGAATTAAGCAACAATGGCCCATGTACGTACTCGTCACCTCACATAAATGGTCACCTCATGTACACGGTGCCCATATAACAACCTAAGGGGAACTCCCCAACATAGAGTTAGGCAAGCCACTTACCTTGACTGTGCTACTCAACTCAAAACCACGCTCTTTCCAGGAGTACCCGACTCCGAATGGCCCAAATCTATTCAATTCAATTTCATAATGTAAATATCATTGTAAGAAATCGATCTAGCTAATTAGTTCAAGGCTAATGCGCGAAATAAGGAAAATTGCCCAAAAAGTCCCCCCAGGTCCATGTTTCGGAATTGAGTGAAATTTACAAATTTAGAACACCCATTCACTCACGAACTCACTCGAACAAGAATCATCGAAAACCGACGCCAAAATCTCATTAAATTCTTGGATTTCTATTTTTGGGAATCTTCCTCCCATTTTCATGATTATTCGCCCAAATTTATTGATTGCATGGAAGAAATTGTTGTAGATTAATGATATTCAAGTGAAATAAGGTAAGGAATTGTTACCTATGAATCTTCTCCCCAAAACCCACTCAAAATCGCCAAATATCGAACTCCAAATCTTTTTTAGAAGATATGAATTTCAAGCCCTCGAATTTGGTATAAACTGCCCAGCAATCCCGCACATGTGCCCCTTGGACCGCACCTACGGCCCCGCACCTGCGGAAAATACATCGCATGTGCGAAAAATCCATAAGTGGGCTGTGACCGCACCTGCGGTCACTAGGTTGCATCTGCGGCTCCCAATCTACGGAACTCTTGCCGCACCTGTGAGCCTGGCTGACCCAGACCAATTCCGCATCTGCGATGGCCCCCTCCGCACCTGCGTGTCCGCACCTATGGCTCCCCTTCCGCAGGTGCGAAATACCAACACCAGCAATGTTTCAGCTGGTTTTTAAGCTCAAAACCCATCCCGTTGAACATCCGAAACATCTCCGAGGCCCCCGGGATCTCAACCAAACTCACCAACTAGTCCTAATACCTTATCCAAACTTAGTCGAGCCTTCAAAACACATCACATAACATCATAATCACCAATTATGCATGGATTCAAGCCTAAGAACTTGTGAATTTTTCCAAAATCTACAATCGATGTCGAAACACGTCAAAAGTAATGACCTCAAATTTTACACACGGGTCATAAATGACACTACAGACCTACAACCACTCTCGGAATCCCATTCCGAGCCCGATATCAAAATTTCACCTATCGGCAGAAATCGCCCAAATTCTAACTTTTGCCAATTAGAGCCTAAATCTACTACAGACCTCGAAAACACATTCCGAACACGCTTCTAACTTTAAAACACCCAACGGAGCTAACGGAGTCGACGAAATCCCATTCCGAACCCATTTTCCCACAGTTCTAACTACGATCCAATTTCTAAATCTTAAACTCATATGCAATGACTGTGTGTCCAAAAACTCTCTGAATTTCGCAACTAATCATTCCGACAAGTCCCATAAGCAGATATAAAAGTGGGGAAAGCAGTTATTAGGCGATCGGAGCGCTAACTCTCAAAAAAACTGATCGGGTCATTACAAGCCTGCACAACATGTAAAATATTAATTACGGAATGCTAGATTAACCTTATAAGTAAGTATACCAAATAACATACCAGTGCCTCATGCCTCCGTCGTATGAAACGTACCGACTGCCAAAGCGATGAACGGGATTCCCGATGAAAAGTAAGGTAACGATGTGGTTGTTTAACCAAAGAATTAGACCCTTCGACTAAAGCTTATTTTTAAGATGAATACGGGTTACTGATGATCAAGGTAATGGAGAAAAATGAATAATAGATAATATTGCAGAAATATAGAAAATTGAAGTTGATTGTATTCGAGAATCAGATGCCTTTACAAGCTGTATTCCCCTCCCTTATATAGGAGATTCTTATAACGTACGACTCTTGCTATGGTTACTCATTAATGACTAATTATGATATTAATGAGGCGTTACAAGGATAACGGTAATTGGGGTTCGGTTACATAACGTTCGAGTAATCAATTATGGGTCCTTGAATCTTCCCGTAGCTTTGTCTAGATTCATTCTGACCGTGCCTCACTCCCGTTTTGATCAAGTTGAGTTTCACGCGGCTGATAAGTTCGTGGGTTTACTGATCCGTGCCTCTTTTTACCGTACCTCTTCAAAGAATCACATCCAGCTGTCGCGTTTTCCTGTGTCCACGTGACTAGCTGAGTTGTCAAAAGTTGGCTTGCGTGTGAAACTCTTTTTTACCAATACAGATAGTCCCCCCACTTACCATATATTTAAAGATTAATATTTGGTAAGTGGATATTCATTTATGGCGGGAATATTTTGCCGTCTCTTTTCCTTGAATCATTGTATCCTTCTCTGCACCATAAGCATCGTTTGTCACTTCCATTTAATGCTCATACCATGTGTCCTTTTCAGATTGGTTCTGCATTTACTCGGCACCTTTTAGGGCTTTATGTGGATGTGCCAGTCCCGAGGTGACATCTTCAATTATGACTTTTCATCATTATTTTTTTTTTCTTCATGTTTGACGGTTGTCTTTAAGTATAAATACATGTTTTCTTTTGTTTTCTTCCATGAAACACTTTTCTAACTTTGTATTTTGTAAAGAACTTTCTTCTTCGCCTTTGTAAACATGTCTTCTTCAAACCAACCTCAAAGTGTAATAGAACTTGAAAGTTTAATGCCATCTTCTACTCCGACTAGGAGTCGGAGGGGTGGTAGACTTAGAAGTCTAGGATCAACTCCTTCGAGGGGCTCCTCTTCTTCTCAGATAGTTCCTCTTCCTTCCACTAGATCTCCAGTTTCTCCGAGATTTAGGGTTTCTCGGTCTTTGTCTAGAGGTAGAGGCGAACGCCTTCGTGAGCCTGGAGTCGATGAAATTGTCCCTGATGAGTTTGTTTTTGCTAGGGATAGTCAAGTTCTTGTAGATCAATCTTTTTCTCTTGATAGTGTCGAAAGATATCAGACCTTCATAATTGAGGGTCAGATTTCCCTTGTTCGTAGGGAGTGCTTTTGGAGGTCTAAATTTCCTGTCTATATTCCGAATAGTAATCAAATAATAACGTCTTACAAGATGGGATATTCTTTTGTTTATATGTATCCTTTCACTTTAGGGTTTAGACCCCCCATTGACCAAGTTATAATTGAATTTTGCCGTTTTTTCAATATCTTTTTAGGACAAGTTGGCCCGCTTGTGTGGTGAGTTGTCGCATGTATTAGGAGTTTGGCTTCTTTAGCCTCGGTTCCTTTTACCTTCAACCATCTTATTCACCTCTATTCTCCTATATTATTTCGTGAAGGGGTTTTTACTCTGACTGCTAGAAGCAAAAGAGTGCTGGTAACCCCTGGAGATGATAAAGATAGGGGTTGGTACCTCCGGTATGTTGTTGTACCCACTGTTGGTTTAGTGGGTGAAGAAAATCTTCCCTTCCCTGAGAAAATATTGTTTTGACTTGAGATGTTTTATTAACACCGTATTTGTTTTTTCTTCTCTCAGCAATCATGAATACTGTTGAGAATGTCTCCGGTATTCGTGATTGGGTAGAAAAATTGTTGTATGTTGCTCCTTCAGAAGAAAGATCTTGGAAGTACCTTGCTGGGAGGTATGGTTGGTAAGTAAAGACCCACGGTAAGTGAAGCTCTTGTTCTTCCTTTTTTTCTTACTTGAGTCTCTCTCTTCTTCTTTTTTGTCGTTTAACTTTTTTCCCTTTTAATAGGGTTCTCTGCTCGTGGGGTGTCTGCTTCATCTATCCCGAAGATGTCCTTGGCTCAGGCACAGGAAATTATTGTTGGTTCATCTTCCTCGAAAAGGAAGATTAGTGAGTCTCGTTTCGTAGAAGAAGAAGAAGAGGATGCTTTAGTGCACATGCCATGGAGAAGGAGAGTGGTTTTAGATGATGAGCTTACAGCCTTAACCTTGCCTTCTTGTCTGTGATTGAGCCTCCTATCCTTGATGATGTTTCACATTCCCCTATTCATGAGGCTGTTGATCTTGCTCCTGACGACGTCCCTTTGGCTGCTGTCTTTCCTACTTCTTTGAGAGAAGCTGTTTCGCCTGTTCCTTTGGCTATTTCAACTTCTGCTGTTTCTTTGCCCGTAACTTCTTCAACTCTTAAACTCTCTGTACCTGATGCTTTGCCCGTGGCTTCTACAGCTCCTCAACTTTCCGTGCTTGTTGTTGTTCCATCTCTGCCTGCTTCCATGCCTTCCATTAGGGAAGTAGGGTCTTCCAGCAGAAAGATGCGGCAGGTGGTAATAGAGGTTCCAACTGAGGAGAATCTTTTTAAGAAAATGGGTGAGCCCGAAGTGTGGCTCAAGCCTTTGATAGGTCCCTATGAGAAAGCAAAGCTAGCCAGTCACGGTGCTCTTACATGGGCCAATGAGGTCGTGCATAATTCTTTGAAGGTATGATGCAAGTTATCCTCTTTCACTCTCGTATATGAAATTTACCATATCTGACTTGTTTATTTCTTGTAGATTAACCTTATAGGCATGGAGCTTATGAAGAGGATTTCAAACACAGACCAAGAGACAAGAGAGTTGCAGGCCGATGTTGATAATTGGAGAGCATAGTATGATAGCCTAAGGATTGACATGGATGCTTTAGAAGAGGAAATGAGTACCTTGAAGCGGCAGCTAAGACTCATGGCAGCAGAATTGGCAGTGGAGAGGGCTTCTTGCAGTCAGGCTGATAAAGATAAGAGTGTTCTGGAGTCTTCATTCACGGAGCAGCTGTCCCGTGCCTTAGAGGAGATTGGAGACTTGAAGAACTTGTTGGGGCAGAAGGAGGAATACTCAGGCGAGCTCGTGAAATTACTCACTCGTACTCAAGAAGATCTTCGTAGGGCTTTAAATAAAGCTCAAACTTTAGAAGAGTCGATTGTTCCATTAAGGGCCGCCCATGAAGCTGCGGAAGCGGAGAAGGATGGATTGAGATCTGAGCTTCAAGTATGGGCAAATGATTATGAAGATTTGGAAGAGGTGGTTGCTGTCGATGTGAGCTGGGCGTATATGAATTCTCGCCTTGACACAATGATGGAAATGAGTCAAGAGGGTTTTGACCTTAGTGCTGAAATAGCCAAAACTAAGGAAGCCATGGAGAAGGCTCAACAAGTCCATAACCTCTCTTCACCTAATGGTGAGATTCCAGCCGCTCATGCCTCTTCATCCCTAGTTGCTCCCGCTCCTTCTGCCACTGAAGTCAACCCCTCTCTTGAAAAGATTTAGTTTGTTTATCCCTTTTTTTTCTTTGTATCAATTGGTGGTTACCCCCAGTCCCATCAGGGATAAATTTGGATTTCCTTAAAGTACCCAAATGACCACTTAGGGACACCACAATGTATATACAAATTTTATACGGCTAAGTATAAGTTAATACTTAGTTTTAGCCGTTTTAATATATAAATGTTATTTCGAATTTTGTTGAGTTTCTGTTTCACTCTTTAAGTCTTTTGCATGCTTCATTTTTCGAGGTTTTAGTTTTACCTTCGAGTTTTGCATGGGGAATGCTTTAGACTACTCGTACCTTTTTGTAATAGGCACGATGTCATATCAAATGTGTGCCTTTTTGTAATAGGAATAGTTTATGGAAGAGGGCCCTTTATAATTAGCATGAAGAATACGTCTCAACTTCATGATAATGCAATAGAGTGATAGGAATTTTACACATGNATTTGATATACTCTTGTATTTCGTAACTATTTTTCATAGGTAACAGTTTTTTGATATTAATACAAGGAAACGACTGTTTTTTATTAGTACAGTTTTTGTAAAGATTGGGGTTTTTACCCGCAACTATTTTGGAAACAGTTTTCTAATAAGTGCGAGCGAAATGTTTCCTTATTCGTAACTGTTTTTATTTGATAACATTTACTTGAACAAATACAAGTATTTAGATCTTTTCATCCATAACTGTTTTATTTGAGAACATTTTTTTGAATGAAAACATTGATGATGATCTTTTACCCCTAACTGTTTTTGTTACAACAGCTTTGAATAAGTATAAAGATGTACATTTCTTTCTCGTGACTAAATTTTTGCCTTTCACCCTGAATATGTTCGAAGGTTTTTGCTTTTTGCATTAGGCTTTGTAATTGGATGGCTCTTTTGATTTCTTTCGGTTCTGCTCGTGTCACTTGTCTTATTGGGTAGATGGGTCTTCAGGCTCGAGCTTTTGACTTTTTGATAGTCTTCTTTGCTTCGTCTTAGCCTTCCATATTGTATAGTCCCCCAAGTGTTTGAGCTTTGAAGACTGAAATCTCGAGCACTTGATTATTCCTTCCTTGTGGTCCTTTTCCTGAAAAGGAAAAACATTTCGGACTCGAAGGTATATAGTTTTTTAGATGATGACTGCTTAACCCTTTTAAAACGTCCATCAGAAAGTGTAAACCTAGACCGGGAATTGTATTATTTCCTCGCGTCTTTGCAGGTCTAATATCATCATCTGGTGATGGGTTAGCTTTGTGCCTATCATCTAAAAAAGTTAGTAAAATTTTTTAATGTTCAAAGTAAAATAGAACGTGTGATACCTGACGGGGGGTATTCTTTTCTTTCAGAAGTAATACTTCTTTAAATGGATGGCATTCCAGCTTGTTGGTAGAACTCTGTCGTCCATAGCTTCCAACTCACAGGCGCCTTTCCTAGCTATGCCTCGGATTTTGTAAGGTCCTTCCCAGTTTGGATTTAGCTTTCCTGCACCTGCTTCTTTCGTTGATTGAAAAACTTTTTTGAGGACGAAGTCCCCAATCTTAAAGTACCTGAGATGAGCTTTACGGTTGTAATAACGCTCTATGATTTGTTTTTGAGCTGCCATCCGTATCAATACTGCTTCTCTTCGTGGTTTGAGCAGGTCGAGGTTGGTCCTTAATTCGTCATCGTTTTCACCCTCCATGGCTGTTGAGAACCTTATGCTTGGTTCGCCAATCTCCACATGTACTAAGGCTTCTGATCCATAAACAAGTGCGAACAGAGTTTCTCTCGTGGCTATCTTTGGAGTTGTTCTGTATGCCCATAGCACCGCTGGTAACTCATCAAGCCAGTTTCCTTTGTCTTAAAGCCAGCCGCTTCTTTAGATTATTGATGATGACCTTATTCATTAACTCATCTTGACCATTAGCCACGGGGTGGTACGGCGTTGAAGTGATCCGCTTGATTTTCCAACTTTCGAGAAATTCTGTGATTTGCGAGCCTATGAATTGTGGGGCATTATCACACACGATTTCCTTTGGTATTCCAAAGCGGCATATTATGTTTTTCCATAAGAAGCTTTTAAATTCCTTTTCTCGCACTTGTTTGAACGCTTCTGCCTCTACCCTTTTTGTAAAATAGTCGGTTAGCACGAGTAAAAACCGTACATATCCTTTAGATGTGGGAAGAGGGCCCACTATGTCCATACCCCATTTCATGAAAGGCCATGGGGATGTAATAATTCCGATGGTCGATGCATGTTATTGGCAAACCTTTGGCATCTTTCACATTTAGATACTAAGTTCTCGACTTATTCCTCCATCTTAGGCCAATAGTATCCAGCTCTGATTAGTGTTTTCACTAAGGATCTCGCCCCTAAGTGATTTCCACAGTGTCCTTTGTGGACTTCTTTCATCACAAATTCCGTTTGGTTAGGTCCAAGGCATTTAGCTAGGGGTCCACCGAATATCTTGCGATAAAGTGAGTTGCGAATAAGGAAGTACCGTGTAGCTTTGCGGCGAAGTGCTTGAGCTGCTTTCCTGTCTTCAGGTACGGTGCCATTCTGCAAAAAATTAAGAATTTTGTTTCTCCAGTCCCAGGTTAGGTTGTTGAAAGTTACCTCATTCCTGTCCTGGTCTATTATTGAATGAAATAGTTGAACGACAATTGTATTGTCTTTGTTCGTTACTTCCGTGACTTCTGCGAGGTTAGCTAGTGCATCTGCTTCTGCATTTTCCTCTCTAGGTATTTGCATTACCTTCCATGTTTTGAATTTTCTCACGAGCTCCCGTGCTTTTTCCATATATTGTTGCATTCTAGTCTCTCGGGCGATGTAAGTCCCCTGTATCTGATTTACTACCAGTTGAGAGTCGCTCTTGATCACAATTTCCTAGATTGAGAGTTCCCGTGCGAGATCAGGCCCTACAATAACAGCTTCGTACTCTGCTTCATTGTTAGTTATAGGATAACACTTGATATCCTGCCGTGTCTTTTCACCCGTGGGAGATATCAAGACTATGTCTAAGCCGCCGCTNTTTCTCGCACTTGTTTGAACGCTTCTGCCTCTACCCTTTTTGTAAAATAGTCGGTTAGCACGAGTAAAAACCGTACATATCCTTTAGATGTGGGAAGAGGGCCCACTATGTCCATACCCCATTTCATGAAAGGCCATGGGGATGTAATAATTCCGATGGTCGATGCATGTTATTGGCAAACCTTTGGCATCTTTCACATTTAGATACTAAGTTCTCGACTTATTCCTCCATCTTAGGCCAATAGTATCCAGCTCTGATTAGTGTTTTCACTAAGGATCTCGCCCCT